>JAQFYM010001401.1:0-34394 GCA_034694785.1 Agrenia bidenticulata | reverse complement strand
AGAGAGTTATCGTGATGACGGACAGACAGACGGACACTGACATGATCCTATAAGCCCTTGGAGTCGGGCTAAAAATTTAGTTACATTTACTTATTTCAAATGCTGAATTGAATTTAGTTTTTCCTAGTATTTCCAATCAATCAATCGATCAATGAAAATGGATTTAAGGGACATTCTTAAATTTGAAATCTATCAAAAAATCACCGGGGACGGGACTGTGAACTTGAATTTAATTTCACGCCAAAAACGCTATAACTATTGTAACAGCATACTAATTTCAAATTTGAATAATACTTAATCTTAATTTATATCCCCATTCCCCACATAACATGATGATGATATGATACCATCGGACTGGAAAGTGTGGAGAGTGATAAATTTTTTCTCTTTCTTAATACCTTTCATCGTCCATGTTCACCTTTTAAGAATGCTGAGCTCAAGAGTTGATTTACTTTATTATAATCCTCATTGAATCCATTAACGAGTGTTATATGAGGTTTGAGGTGGCATGGCATTAAAGACTCCAAACCACTCCAGCTCATTTCACCATCTAGTAGAATCGTAAAATCATTCTACTAAGCAGTAATAAGAACTGAATGGGAGAAAAACCTGGTGAATCTAACATTTAAAAAATGTCTAAACAATCCAAATCTTTTATTTCAAAGCGATAAAACTTTTTTTGGAGGATGGGAAAAAATCCAGTCTCTCAAGACTCAAGACTGAAGATGCGCGTCTAGAGATGCATATCTAGTAGAACAACATCACGTTGGATACCTTGCCATCCTCATCAGTAATTTAGAGCTTGTCCTTTGTAGTCCCATCTAATATTTAAATAATACCTTGTAGGCCATGTCACTCTCAAAGTCACAAATGCCGAGTGTCCCTTAAATTTCACCTCCACTAATGTACGATCCAGTCCCAGTCCCTGCATTTATTTATGAACTGTCCATAAACCACGTCAGTCAACACCTCCTTTCAAGTCATTTCCATACTACTCATAAATCTCATGACTACACTTCTTCAAGACCTTTGACATGGCTTCCCCAACTGCCTTACAAGGCCGGCTCGAGGGACAGAGGGATGACTAGACTACTCCTAGACCTTTTACATGACATCCCCTTAATTGGAAATGGAAAGGTCACACCCGCCTTACAGCTTAAAGCTACTAGACGACCGTTTCCAGAAAAAGAGTCAAATTTATCCCGAATCCGGGTTACCAGGGTCTGGAGCTTTGGTGAGGTGATTAATGGATTTGAGTCTAGAATGCAGTTAATGGACGACCCCTTACTGTTCTAAAGGGCTGAGTGTATGAGTCTTTCTGGAATCCTATCCACACCTTTGTGATGATGTTTAATGTTCTATTGTATTCAGTGTGGATGAAGTGGAATGACGGACAGGAGAAGCAGTCCCGTTTATAAGATCTAAGTAATTGATGTGATGAGACTCAAGCCAGTTGGGCATCCCTCCCGGCCTAAGAAAAAAAACTATCTCTACTTTCCCTGGGAAGAAGTTTGTTAAGGTGAGAGAGGGTCGGGTGTGAAGTGTTGAAAAATATTTAATTCCAAGACAGGCCGAAATCCCCCTTGAGTCCTCCAACCCTTTTTTCTTATCAAGTCCTGAAAAGGTGTATTATTATTACCTTGACTTATCTTGATGTGGTGGACTCCTCCCTTTTATAAAATTATTGATCCCCAGCTCTCATCGTTCATCAAAATATCGTTATTATAAATGAATTCTATATAGTTTACCAAAAGTCCCTATGGAGTTGTAGCTTTGCAATTAGTAGATATATGTGATTATCGGAGCTAAGCCATCAATTCCCACGGATAAGCAGAGAGAGCCAGACTAATAACTGCATTCTATACTTTAGGAGATGATCAGTTGGATCATCCGTAAAACTATCAGGTACTAATAATTGACCAATTAAATATAAATACAATCTTTTTCCCTACACATCTTTAACCTTCGATCTTCTATCTGCCAAGCTAGTCCTTAAAATATTTTCAAAGCCCTTCAATTTTATCTGAACATTTAATCAGGATGAAAATCAAGGGCAATTATCATTTCCGTAAAACCATTCCTAAAATAATCACTTCTTACGATTGTTGGTCCTTTGGGAAAGGTAAGGCAACCTAGTTAAGGGTATATCAAAGTATTTGGCCCGAAGTTATTTCGAATCTGATTTTTTTAACAGTGTATAATTATTGAGATAAGACAGCGGGTATTTAAAAAAAATCAAACCCGCTCTTCCATTTTTAACCTTTGCCGTAAAAAAACATTTAAAAACGTGGAGATTTTAGAATGTGAAAATGAAAGCTGAATTCCTGCGGCTGCTGCAGTTGATTACTCAGCTAATCACGTCAAATTCTGAGTGTTAGTTTATTATAGTGTTGGCAGATGTGACACATCTCTCTCCTCTAGAAACGTAAATGGCAAACATCAGTCAGGATAAATTCCAGGCATTTAAACGCTCATTATCTCTCTCAGCTCATGATTCACTCCAAAAAACAATTCCCACTCTCTCTTTCCACTAAATATTTTAGTCCGAGTCGGTAAAAAAAATTAAGGGCTCAACTGGCAGATGTGCACAGATTTCAAAGATAAGGTCAAAGGAGACTCTGGAGACGGAAAGTAAAATAATCTTGTAATTATCAGCAACTCGATTACAAAATCTTTTCTCCAATCTTTGAAAAGCTTCTTAAAGTTTTGAGATTCTATCTCGGCTTTGAAGAACCAAAAAATATATTTTCATGCATGCTAAAACAATGTAAAACTTGAATACAATGAACTTCACTCGACAAGGTAGTAACGTAGTAAATCCTATAAATAATTCGATACTTTGCACAAGTTCCAATGTCCACCTGAGCCCTACGGCCCTGTAAATACAAAACGAGCTGTAAATGAATTAAGAAATGGCCATGCTCTTAGTTTTCAATGGAACTAAGCCTTTTTAGTACCAAAGCGTCTCATTGTGCTTCCTTAAGGAGAGTTGAATCCCTTAAGCCCTCGCCGGGCTTTGTTCGTGAGTCGGTAAGAATGGGCTGAAGGGTAATATATAATTCCCAGTAGCTCATCTAATCTGTACAGCGAGGATGGAGACAAAGAGTTCAGTCCTCGTTCATGTTCGTGGACAATAATGGGGAGAAGAATCGCATTGTAATTTAAAGAAGATTAGAGGTGGCACACAGACCACGCTTTAACATACTTTGGAAATAAATGTTTGAGCAAAAAAAAAAGCTCAGAATAAAATGTAAGAAATAAAAAAAACGACGAGTGTCCCACACACAGGGACGCACAAGTCTTTTATGCTCAATCAAAACATTAAGAAAAAGACAAGAACCACCTAGGCTGAATAAATCCTTCCCTTAACCCTTAAATAATGGTCAGACCTACAGACGGGTCATTATTAGTATCACCTTGGCATTACCTCCACTTTCTCAAAATACAATCGTCAACAAGATTCTAGATTTTGGGAGACGGATCAAAAAACAGACTCGAACTGGTTCACTATCATCTTGACACAGAAGCTCTCCGGCATTTAACATTCAAACCTAATGCTGATTAGTTTCCTCTAGGATTAGTAATGAATGTGCTCCGTCCTTTCTGTCGGTGGTGGTTGGCCCGGGGCAAGAAACTCTGCCGACTACTGACTTGTTGGGCTTTTTTTAGTTTCTCATTTCATTTTCAATGTCTATACAAAGATGGGATAATAGAAATAAGAGAGACTCTCTTTTCTAAAGTTTTTTTATGGAGCCGAGAGAGTAAAATAGAAATGTGTGAGTAATGGTCTTATAAATGTGTGACTTTTGTGTCAACTGTAAAAGAATCTTTGGGCTTCCTCACACACACGGTCCCATTTATTTCAGGCTTACTATGGACCATGTACCATGGACCATGGAATATATAGGGAGTAGGGAAGATGGACATTGTGGAGGGGAGATGGAGAGGACTATATGGTCATAATGATAATGATCAGATCATGATCATACTGCTCAGTAAATATCACATCTTTGGAATGGTTACGCAAACCGTTTTTTAAGGGAAATTAGGCCCATAATATGAACATGTCCTTCTTCTTCCCCGTCTCTTTTAGTTCCCTTGTAGTTCCCCTTCCCATCTCTTAAGATGTAGTCAATGGGGCTCTTGGGAATGTTTAGCAGCTTCTGGGAGACTTAACTTTTTAAAGTATTAGAAGTTGCTTTTTTAAAACGATGGGATAGTTTGAGATTTTTTTTAATGTTTTTTTTTGAAACGATGTGATATGACGGAAATGAAATTAGCTTGTTTAATAACAAATTAAGCAGACTCATTTAATATCTGGCTTGGGTTTCTTCAAATCGTTTAAAAAATATATTCTTCAAACACCGAGAGATTTGCTATTTCAGCTGATGCAAAGTTAGTTAGTTGATTAGGTGGTTTCAGCTTATACTAGTTTTGATTATTAACTGCAGAATTAATATTATTGTTATCCATAAGACTTGTAATACAAATGTAAGCTTGGATTGTGTTTATTTATACAGGAAAAATGCCTTAGATATAAATTTTGGGTACTTTTACTATAAGCTAATGGTCTTGAAACTTTATACCCTTGCCCTATTTATCGACTGACAAGTATAAAACCTCCATCCGATATTTTACGCTTGTGTGCCATAAAACTAGAAGGAAGTGTTCACACGCTATATGTTCAATGCGTATTATTCAACAGTTCCCTATTAGCTCATCATAAGATTATTCCACACTGCACAAGCAATCAAAGAAAGATTAGAAGGATTTTATTTAAATGTTTCTAGCAACTCAACAAAATGCTGGAGATAGAAAAAAGACGTGAAATGAAATGTTATCCAAAGGACATTGTCCCCACAGCCTCCACGAGGATCGGAGGATCATCCCGAGATTTGCATAATACAAAATAATACGAAATTCGTGTTCAATTAACTCTTAGCTTATTTACAGTGGATTTCCCATCTTCCCAAAGTCACTTATCCGTAAAACATGCGCCCATATCCACATGTACTCCGGCCCCATAACAATCTACGTGCCTTACCTTTTTATTTTATGACTCTTGATAAAGTTCATTACAAGAAATAAGGCTGGAGGGGGTTTATAAAAAAACCCTGTCCATGTGTGTGCTCTCCACTTCTTCCATATTATTATAATAACAAACAAGGACGAGTTGATAATAACATTGTGGCCCTAAAGACGAGCTACACAATCTCCCAAAGTCCACTCTCTCAAACGATCGAGTCTTATTACAGAGAGAGATAGCTGTAGGTCATTTATTTCAAGTGCAATACCATCACATCCAAGAGATCATTGTCCAGCCTGGCCCAAAGGTCAGCTCTCCTCCAGCCTGGATGATTGGGGTCATGAATCGGGATTAACAAGTCGGGGGAAGGGGAAAATCGTGATGAAAGTAGACTCGTATAAAAATGCAAACGAAATCTCGGCTGAGAAAATAAAATTTAGATATTGAGCCTGTGAAGGTTGGGGGACTGTGTTTTTAGGATGAGCCCTTCTCCTTGTTTTTGTATCATCGGGGCATAAGAGCCCGGACGTGGAGTTTGCCTTTCTCATGTTTTCTCTTGGATTTTTGGAAATATTTTTTTACATCCTCCAATCCCCAACTTCCCAGACTCTGGACGCTCTTATAAGAGGGGGAAGAAATCTGGAATTATGGGGCTTGAAAATATGTGTAGAAGATGAGAGGTTTTTTTTCATATATGGGTGGATGAACATGTGGATTGTGGACATATGGGGGATAGTCTGGGCAGAGTGACCACAAAGTTCTCAAGATGTGAAGGGCAATTGAGGTCTGGAGGAGATGATGTTATGTCGGGGCTAAACAAGTGTGGCTTTTTCATTCGGCAATAACATGAAATCTTATTGTTATTTTTTTATCCCTTTCCATGTTTTGTGGTTTGGGGGGAATAGATGACTTGTTACCTACAGGGCAGCCCCATCGCAAAAAAATAAACGCAGCTATCTCTTTTATACCCGTTTTTTTATACATCAGACAACGTTTGGGTCCAAACTGATACTGAGGAGAGGTTATCTCTCAGCTATAAAACTCTTATACAATCAAGACTTAAAAGACCTCAGGAAGAGTCTCTCTCTCTCATATCGTATGAGTCATATCATAATCATTTCTTGAAAAGCGTATTCTACCAGAGAATCCGTTTATCTATACTGTAGTAGTAGACCCATTCCACGTTTTGATGGGATGAGATTTTTTCTTATTTATAAATTGGAAATATTATTACATTGGATTTTATAGATTAAATATCTCAACAGCCTGGACAATATGTGTGAGAAGAAACGTCCAAAAATAAATTTCCTTGCATCTTAAGTAACTCTGTGCCTTATCTACACTTTATGATGATGCCTATGCACCACCACCACCTCTGAATATTCTAATAAGACGGAAAGGTAAGAAATATATGTAATCTTAAAATCCTCTCCTCCTTTTCCTAATGTCTTGAGTGTATGAGAAATTCCAGGGTTAGAGAATCGTCTCGGGAAGTGTGTTGAAAATTCAAGTACCCTCCACGGGGATTAGGCCTCGTAATATTATTTGACACACCAAAAAAGGGCTAGTAATATTATTAATTCCCTACCACTCTCTCTTCAGCTCTCTCTCTCTCTGTGCATCCGATTATCATAATATTTTGAAACATGCGTCTTTTCTCCACAAGGAGAATAAAAAAAATGTATTATGTTTTTTCCTCTTGTATTCAAATCCATATGAAATCCCATCGGTATAAAAGCCTCGTCTCATTCCTTGAGAATAAGTAAAGTGTTGGTGGTGCGGAACTGGAGTTGCCATCAGCATCAGCCACTACTGGTCCTCGTCTATTGTGTGGATCTATAAAACATTTATTTGTTACCACCACCAACCATTGGCCCTATCATTTCGAATAATCCCGACACACACATCCAGTTGGCCCAACTGAGTTGGGCATCTCCATTGTTGATTCTTCCAGCTTTTTTTCCAAGCCTCATATTTCTCGACTCTATAATCTTGTCGGTTATGTATGTTGGCCCTTGTTATGTTATGCACACAGAGAGAGAGAGAGAGAGAGACCTTTAGTTGATTCCTAACAATGGGTAAACACCAACTGACTTTTCACAATCCACAATCCACAAAATCTCACACTCCCATTCTCCAAGAGTCAACAATGGGAGAATACCGCTGACATAATACGCACATTTAACGCTTTCCCTACATTTTAAAAATCTCGTAGAGTTCAAGAAACAAGGCTCATAAAAGCGGTGGTACAAGATCCTGGCTCTCCCTCTTCTACAATCCATATATCTATTATGTTATTTTTCCCAAAGACCTGCCAACTCTGTTCTCCAGAAAATCATCGTCGTATATCATTCCATTGCTTTAAGCTACGGACAGACTCCCATGTTTTCTGGTGATATATGACAAGGCCTTTAGAGCTGGGTAGACTCAAAACTGATCCAATAGTCTAAGAAATCCACATCATCATCATCATCATCATCATCAACATCATCTCTTGAATCCCCTTGCTCTGTTATTGTGTGAGAAGGCTATAGAGAACTTGGAATCGATCTCTGCCGACAGATAAAGCCATTTGAGACTTAAAGAAAAGCGTTTGATTGGGATGATGGAAAAAAATGTGTAGAACCTAAAGTGTGAACTTTTCTTGTGGTATTTATTTTAGGAAACCAGCAAAGTACGTGCCACACTGGGTTCCGAATACACAGCACACACATACACACACTTATATTTATAAGAATAGGAATCAAGAATCAACTACACCCTTTGCGGATGTAGAGGAAAAAATTCTGTGGCCCACTTTCTACTGATTATCTGACTTGGGATACATACAAAAAAAACAGCTTGGGTTTCTCATGTTTTTACACCAATTTAGGAAATCCGACAACTTTCCTTGAAGATAAAAACCTCAAACTCACTTCACATGAAATGCATGTTTCAAATTGCATCCTTGTCCACGAAATTATTAAGTTCAAGTTTATTTTTTTAAATCCTTCATCCCTCTAAAATAAATACAGCTGGGAAAAAGCGTTGGACAGGATTAAAATGGTGGAGGGATTGAGAGATGGACATGTCATGAACTATTGGAGTTCAGGGAACCGTAAGGGCCACGATCCCATACAGCCCTCAACCCTGTCACGTCAAAATCAGCGAGGCAAGAGGGATGAGGAATGAACTCTGGAAAGTCTCTGATGATTTAGTTAATAATGATATTATGTCATGTGATGCAGACCGGAAACCGAGACAATGGCTAGTTTTAACATTCTTTTTTATAAATGCGGAATATGGAGATTTCGAAAAGACAGTCTTGATGATGAATAAATTACTTGGGCTTGTCAAGTGCAGTCCACGTGGGTCAGCAGTCCAGTCCCCAGCTATGGGCCAAGAACCGGTTTGACTCTCTGTTGTGTGGCTGTAGTGGCCTGGTCAAATAAATGTGCGTGTTTGTGTCAGTTAAGAAGTGGAGGAGAGGGAGAGAGTTATGTAACCACCGAGTCATTCTCCTTAAGCCATATTCTTAAGACTTGGACACTTAAGTGGTGAATTTATTTCATTGCTTTTAGATGCATAACAGCTAATGGATTCCTATAGGGAGAGAGTAGATTTAATATCCTAGCCCCAGAGACTCGTCTAACCCTCACGTGGTCTATGGGAAATCATACAAGGGATGAGAAATTGGTATTCTATGAAAATCTATACACAACACTGAGTGTTACACAAAACAAGCTGATTTCCAACCAAGTCCTAGGAATCGTTCACAAAATAAAACTCGGACAACTCCAAAGGAAAAGTAAATCCAATATTTTTTATAGGCGAAAAAAAGTTGAATCCTTGAGAAAGAGGAGAAGAGAGAACTAACTAGACAACTTGGGTCTGTTCAATCCTGACCAGACGACCACAGACTTATGAACTCTTTGTAAGGGATACGACCAAGAGTGGTTGTGGAAAGTTGAGCTTGGTCCAGCAAATTCAACCGTCATAGGCCACAGAGGAATGGGCGAGTTTTTCATGCAAAATGCACATTTGCGTCTGGACAAATGTGCCTGGAGACTTTGCTGGAATGAAAAAATTACGAAAGCGACAAATTAGACTCGAAAAAAGTTTATTCCACCAAAGTAGATACTGATGCTTCTGCTATGACTCTTCCACTTTCATTTCCACGGGAAACAGCTGTGATGGACCATTCGATTCACGTCCAATATTTTTTGTTGATTTTTCGAAAGTAATGCTGATTGAATGGCCTATCATTTAGCATTACTTTCACAAAAATCGAGAAAAACCATTCTAGGTCAATATTTTACTGTGCTGTGACTATGACAGCTGTTTGGAGAGGCAAGTAGAAGAGTCCCAGCAACAGCGTCAGTAAATGTCAGAGGGATTTTCGACCCGGTCCAAATGCCGCGCACCACAGACGAGGCCGCGCACCTCATTCCCCACTTTTGGTTGGTAACTAAAACCCTGAAATTTATTTAGCACTGAATCCGTGCAAGTATTCCATTTGAATTTTTAATTGAGGTGAACACATCTCCGCTTATACTTTATTATTCCCGTGAGTGTATTTCATACTGTTTTTTACTAGTTAGTTTCGGAGAGAAAAGCCGTAAAATTTCCGAAACTTGAGCAATACATCTTAAGATTGGTGTTGAATCCGAAAGAGGGTAGGAGATTTTGTCCCAAGATTATGAATAAAATACAGCCATTTGTACGGCAACAAGAATCTCGTCATTTCTTCAAGAGCATAAATTTTTCTTACCAGGGAAATGGATGGAGAGATAAAGGGAAAGAGTCTTGAGGTAAAAGGACGTAAATAGTTGATGGGGCTGTTAGACTCGAAAACTTTTGCTACTACCAACTACTTAAATATTTCCTTTCCTTTTTTTTATTTATATTCTCAAGTTCAACCCACTCGGTGGTAAACGGGTTGGGAATATATTTATAAAAAATTAAAGCACAATCCTCGTGGGTTAAGTGGATGACAATTAGTTTTTTAAGAGAGAGAGAGACTTTTTCTTTTAAAGTTGACAGAACTTGCTTAATAAGTGGATTATAGCTAATGGTGATGACACATCTGGAGATGAACACTTTGACGATAAATATAGTGGACATTTTTTTAAATGTAAAGTGCGTGACAGAGTGACCATGTAAATACTTGGTCACCCAAGTAGATTTTGAGTGGCTGAGTTTTTCTTGTTGGCTAGTTAACTTATTTTCGAAAAAAAATCTTCGATAAATGTCTCTGTTTTTTTTAATGAGTTCAAAGTCAAGGGAAAATAAGTCTCCCAAATTCGGTTTTGGAATTGATAACAGCTGAAGCAAATTGCTAGCTGAAACGAAACGAAACCATGAATGAATATACAAGTCAAACTCGTAGATAAACACTTCAAAAACAGCAAATTTTTTTAATAAATAAATTTAAATCAAAGCGTTCAATAAATAGAATCCCAAGAGGCCCAAATCAAGTAAAGAATATGAAAAGTTTCTAAGGGATATAAAAATCCCAGATTTCATTTCTGGTTTCTTAAGACTTCTTTGAGCCGAGATTTTTTCCAACCGATAAATCAAAACATCAAAGCTCCTCAGCTCAATCCAAATAATGAGATTATGAAGGAGAGCTTGAAATTGACTTGTTGAGCATCTCCCTCAACAAGATTCGATTATAAAAACCATTCCTACATTCGGTTGGTGGTGGGGACTTAAGCCACTGTCACTTGCTCATGTTCAATGACTCACCCTTTCTACCCCCTTCCCCCCACACCCACCGCCTACCTGTTAAAAGCCACGAGTCTTGAATCTTGAAGATAATAATTTATCTTTCTCTCCTTGTGCTTATGGTGCTAATGTCGTGTACGTAGATTTATGTACAAGACAGGAAGTGAGTCTCTGTGGTGGCGGTGTAGCAGAAAATGGAATTCAAGTAGATTACGAGGTGACTAAGGAACTGGTTGAATTTCCTTTGGGATTTCTACCCATTTCCATCATAATTCATAATCATCATTTTAATCAAAGGCCTTCAAGAGATACACACTCCTCCGCCCTTCCGTATCTCATCCAGCGAGAGAGAGAGAGCGTCCATAAATCCTTCCAATGTCTCCCTGACCTCTGACACTTGGGTTGGCTTGACCCTCGAGTACTAAAGGGCGTTGGCAGTAGACTTTACTCAGTTTTGGAACCTTGGGTCATTTCCCTCCTGATCTGCATGCACGTACAAGCCCAACCCCGAGCTTTTGACCTTTTGTGTGTAGAGGAGGAGTGACTGGGAGTCTGGGACGAGGGTTGCATTTGAAGTAAGAGAAAGCCATAGCAGAGGGGGTTCTTTATAAAGAGGTCAGAACTGCTGGAGGGAGGCTGACGTAATTTATGGACAGGCTTTTATGTTTTATGATATACAATCTTTTAGTGTAGGTTATCTCAAATGAAATTCCCATTCCGTCACCCTCATCATCCGATAGAACCCGAAAGAGGGTGGGATTATTTATCACAGCTCCTTCACATCATTAAGAGAGAAAGAAAGGAATTATGATTCATTTTACTTGTAGTTACATCATCCGTTTTTGAATAACTTAAATGAGTTGGATTTAAACGTTTTAAAATTTAATGTAGTGAAAACATTTCAGTGTAGGAAAATGGATTACATTTTCATTTTTTTAAGCGACTGAAACTCTATCATTAAAATGAGTTCTTAAAACTTTCCAAGTCCTGTGTATAGTGATGCCAGTGAGTTGAGTTGGGTGAGTTTTTAGCCCGACTCAACTCATTTGTGCTAGGGTCGAGTTGACTCAAACTCATTGCATTGGTATCACTGCTCCGTGATACAAATAAGTTTACATAATGGGATTTTTTCCCAAGTAAAGAGTATAATTGCATTATAGAATAATTTTTAGTGGGAGTAAAAATTGGCTTAACCTAAAGTATTTGTAGAGAATTACGAAACCTTATAAATCCTTTGATTGAACCATGAAAATACCAGAAAAGTCTCCTTTCTTTCTTCCACGTCCTTAACTGACAGATTCTGTTCTCTCTGCAAGTATTAAGCTAGAAACATAATGCGGGATGATTTGACAGCTTTCCGCTACATTTTAATAATAATAAACAAAGGTTCTGACCAGCTTAAGCACTACAGGCTTAGCTTATAGTTGCCTCTAAATTGCGGAATATTTCTTTGGCTTGATTAGTTATTAATCAAATATGAGGCTCATTTGACTACAACTCGAGGGGGCTAGTGGACCAAGTGCCAAATTCCAAGAGAGATGAGGGCATCATGCATTATCATTAGACTGTCCAAAACAATTACAATTAAGTCTCAAGACAGGCCCTACCGCATTCTGTTATTCTTCATATTATGGGTTATTATTATCAAATCAAGTTTGAGTTTGGCTTTCAAGCCGAATTCTATTAAATATTCAGCCCCTATCGATATAACGTACACAACTCAAGCTGTTTTCAAAGAATGATAACTACCCAACGTAAGACGCAGCTAATGTCACATTTATAAAGTATCGCAGCTACTTTTAGTGGACGTGCATGTGTCTTTCCCTCCGGACCATAGTTTCCGAACGAGTAAATGTTTTCAAAATCTATTGATTTTAAGATTTCCATTTTAGATTCTATTTAAATTGATTGCACATGGCAGAACTCAAGTCAATTTTGAATCTAAACCCAAATCGAGAATTCAAGTGACCGGCCTTATCAGTACTATTTGGTTGTATGGTTTTGAACGGTTTATTTATCTTGTAAATTGTCATGGATCTGTGAGTTGCTGAGTTGGAATGAGACAAACCGGTACCTGGACTAGGAAGAACATGGAAAACGACCAGATGGGACATTAGAGAGCTAATTTATTATTTTCTTTACATTTGTTTTGCTTTGAATGTCACATTAGTATTACTATTAGCTAAACGAGGCAAGATGATCTCAAGATGAGAACTCAGATGTATGCAAATCTTAGAAACTTAAAAAGTACTTACATCGTCCAGTGTCACAAGATGATGAAAAATGGAGAGCAAGGAATCCATTCGGCCATAAAGCATATTAAAACAAGATGGATAGCAAATCCTTTGATAAAAAAAACTTGTAAATGCAAATACTCAAATGAGGTAATTGGCAAAAGGAGATTTATTGAAATGCCCAAGCCTCAAATCTTGGTTTGCAATCCGTACGGAAAAGCATGTGTATTTTGGGCCAACCCAAAAGGTTTTATTTTTTTATTTGTAAAGGGCCATTCATGAAGTTGACAGGTTTAGATAAAATGCTAGCAAAGCTCTCTGCTCGACATTC
Source organism: Agrenia bidenticulata (assembly GCA_034694785.1). Lineage (NCBI taxonomy): Eukaryota > Metazoa > Arthropoda > Collembola > Entomobryomorpha > Isotomidae > Agrenia > Agrenia bidenticulata. The sequence goes on along the minus strand of JAQFYM010001401.1, from coordinate 21,097 downwards.
GAACGCGTTTCAGCCCTTGGAATGACAAATGTTCCGAGGGATCTAAATTATGCACACTAACGCCTCGACTATACTTGACGCAAGTTTACATTTCGTGAAAGCTATCTTGCTCGTGTTGTAAATATATTTTATTCACACGGCTAATATACGTTTAACGAACCGTTTCTTTGAAGCATAATTGAGGCATACCAACTCCTAATGCACAATCTTGAGCGCCAGTAATGAATAATGACCCCCACTTCTCCGCTATCTTCTCCCTCACAGCCCAAAAACTTATAATAATCTATAAGCTTGAATAAAAAGTTATTGCCTTTTCCTATCAAAAGCCCGGCAATTAAAAGTGGATCAGCCCAGCCACCCATTCCCAAAGATTGTGATGAAAGAATACCCAAAGAGCTCTAAGCCGGTAGAGAACGTAGAGACAACTCGGTTCTCAATATTTGAACGGATTATGAAGGTAGAGAAGGGCCTTGGAAAAAGGTCTGTCTCGCCATGGAAGGATAAGGTCGTCCCCGTGTGTCGGTGACTCGGGATAAGAAATCGGATGAAAGGGCTCCTGCTCCCCGACTTTTATTAAATGAAGGTAAGGGAAGCGTGTCTCATCTATTCTACTTCAAACAGACGTCCTACCCGATCCAATTGAATCCTACCTGTCTATGCAAATAAGAACAGAGACTCCCATGTTTGAACTCCCTCCAGTCTATTATTATATTTGTTTGCGAAAAAGGAGAAGAAAAAGTCCAAGAATGTGGGAAAGTAGGTGGGCTAGAGAAACCGGTGGGGACACACGGGGCGAGTGGAGGGGGAAATGCAATTTAGCCTTTGCATTCCATTTGGCAAAAAATGTGAGAGCCGGGTCTTTCTAGCTTTCTATTTATTTTCTCCATAAATTCTCTTATGAACTCAATCTTGCAGAATCCACTCACTTTTCGAATATTTTTTGATCTTCCCTAATCTCCCTTCTGCAACACTTCACATTTCCCTTCACTCGTCTCTCTCAAAGAATCCTCGGCTCGAGAAATGAAATCCCTTTGAACAGCATCATAAGTAATAAGTGAACACGGTTCACTTCATAAACCGGCACAACTTTTACTACATGTTGCAGGAGGGCTTGGATTACCCGGCTTCACCTTCCCTTAACTCAATACACTTACATTAAGGCCCCATTACTCCCTCCCGGAATACAATACAAAAATATATTACTACCCACCTCCTTTTGATTGGAGGGGGGCTTGAAGGGACTCTAGGACGTTTCAATACCGAGTCTGGAACACAGGGCTGTGTGTGTATGCATTAAATTTTCCGGTCAGGTCGCCCGAGTGGGCCCTGCATTCAAAACTTTAGCCCATAAACTGAAATGTGTCCTGCCTGGAGTCTACGGACAGGAATGAATAGAGTCAACAACTTTCTATAAAAAAAAGTCCGGACTGTTATTTTAAAATCCAGATATCTAACTAAGCCTTCTCCAGAGGTGGATGGAGACGAGCCAAGGTTTAACAATAAATTCTTGACATGTTCCCTTCATCTTCAGGAGTTTCGGCCCAATTGGCTTTTCAGATCCACCCACAACTTAAAGATATCTTGATACCCGTGGGGCGGAAAATGCCAACATCTCTCTGCCCTTTTGGCATCCATTATTGGGGAACGGTATTCAAATGAACTCCCAGGATTATAATACAATAAAATTATACTTGAGCCCAAGAGGCAGTTTGGGTTTTGAGGGAAATGATTAAAAAACGTGAGGATTTGGTGGTGCGTTCCATTCAAAGTCTTTTATTTCAGCATCTGGCCTTCAACAACATTAGGTGACGACGCGAGTCAGACAGACCTGAAACTTCTTAGACCTCTCTACATATAAACTAATAGAATCTCCTGACATTCATAAATCACCTCCCTTTTAGACCAAAAACACTGAATTCCCCCCATAGCTGGATTTTCTTAGAGAGTTGTACACAGTGAGAAGGGCTAGGTATGGCCAATGACAGGCAGCAGACGGTTGACCTTTGTGCCCTTGGCATAGCAATCTTAAGAGATAAGTGACAGGAGTCATGCTCTGGAGTTCCCACCGGGAATGCAATCCGAATTACGACTGACGTAGTTTATGGAAAGCCCCTGAAGGACATTCAATTTTAGTGCAACTACTAGATCATCTCTGTTTATGAGATGTCTTTGCATATTACATGCTCCACAATCCGAGTCCAACTCAAAATCTGATTTCTTTAAGGTATTTCTCTAACCCGGGATTTTATGCCCCCATCACGTTTCATCATTTTATTTTACTCCAAGACCCACAACAAATTCATTCTACGATAACCTCAGACTAATTTATTATCCAAAAAAGGTCAAAGAGAAGAATTTTGAGGTCATTAGTGGTCAAAGTTTAAGTAGAAATTCTTAGTCAGACTTTCCCTTGATTATTACATAACTCCGAAAAGAGTGGGTCAACGCGGTTTGTTTGTAAACACAAAGTTAAAGTAGCTCAAATAAATTTCCCTATATTCTCAAGCCGTTAATCATTCCCTGTAATCCCCTAAAAATGTCGGTCTGTCTGTTTCCTACTCGTCCATAACTACAGACCCGCATTTCAAAGCTAAAAAGTTCATTCAGCTTATTAAACTTAGCAGATGCGAGATACGTATTTTGTTAAAATCAACCTTTGACCTTCAGAAAAAGCTCCCTATCAATAGTGGCCCACTGATGGGCCCGTAAACACCCAGTGAATAATAATTTGGGAACTTTAATATAATTGAAGAGTTGAGAGTCAAGTGCTCCAACTATCAATCGAACCAACACATGCTAAAGTCCATATAACTCCGTCAACTCTCCCATAGATTTCCAAATCATCATATCCCCCTTGATTACACTACAAAGGCCTATAGACGGACATAATTAATATTTAAGAATTCCCAGTTCACAGCCGGATCCGCTTTTATATACCATGAATTATTAATCCGAGGAAAGTTGGTCTGAATACACAAGGCTTTGGGGTCGGCATCACCGCACTAACCCAGAAGCCAAGCTGTAAATACAATTTTCTCTGCTCACCACATCAAAAGTAGATTTGGCATAAGGAAGTACACGGGCCCCTTGCTCTAAAGTTGGTCGTGGCAGTAGTGGTGGTAGTTACAAGAAGTCGGAGGTGGCATGTGGCAGGAATAAATCCCCTCCATTTCCCACCCAAGAAATAGTGAAAGGAGATTGAGTCAATGCAAAGAAGAGTTGGTGTGACAAAGCCGTGAAATCAGTTCACATTCAAACATGTCTGGGAAATAGTTGGGAGCAACCCGTGGGGACTTTCTGGAGAGAGCCTTTGAGATGAGAGATGATACACACACATGCATGGGGACACTTCTTGGGCCCAAACTAACTTGGGGGCATACTGACAGCTCTATAACACTCTTCACTAACTTTCTCTACCGCCCTCGATTTCTTTGTCAGATAATAAATCTGATTTTAAAATAAAATAAATGAAAATGAATCGCTCCTTTTTTTTAGTCCTTAAAAAAACAGAGGGGCCCGTGGGGGAGGGAATAATAAATAAGAATAAACGTTACTCTTTCAGCTCTTTAGGAGCAGTAAAAAAGATTTATGGATTTATTCCAGCTTTTTTTTGACAAATTTCTCCAGTCGGTAGCAAAACAAATTTTTAGCCTGACCTTGACCTCGATCGATTAATTTCTTAACTACATGTATTGTTGTGCGTTGTGCCTCTTTTACTTGTTTACTAAAACGTAGAATCTAAAATAGCTTAGGGAATCCACAATCGTCATTTACTATTTAGTTTTCAATTTAAAAAATAAAACGATTCAAAAGTCAAGCTAAAATATCGTCATCAAGGGGGTCATCCCTTATTCCTGGTCAATTAATACCAAGAAATGGACTGTAGCGGATGGTCAATGAAGCCGTTAAGTTCCCGAGACAAGTTGGTTAATAGTTTTGTAAATTGAAAAGTCGTTCGTGGAATACTCAAAAGATCTCACAAGACGAGACCCCCAAGAACCCCACTGTTATTTCTAAACGTCTCATCCCCAAAAAAGTCTCTCCAGTTGACGAGATGGAAACTGCAATTGGAGCTGAATTATTGAATCTCCCCCGAAGAGTAATTTCCAGCGAAATTCCATAAATGATCTCCTCATTTCGTACCAAGGGAAAGAGTCAGTCAAGAGGACCCAGTCCTTCTCAACGTCTGCAAAGGTAGACGCACAGTGCCAAGGTCCCATGTGACCCTCATGAGATCAATCTCAAGACGGAATACCCAAACAGAATCTAAAAAACTTCCCTCAACCTCCCTCGTATATTTTTCAAACTTTACCGGAGTGGCTCTTTTTTCCGGGGGGATTGTTGATGTTGATGGCATTCGCCGATACGAAGTTCATTGTTATTTGAAACAAGTACAGGTTATCACTGTTATCGGTGAATGAGGGTGTGTTGTTGTGTAGTATTTTCTCCAGTCCCGTGTTAATTTAACAAGCCAAGAGGGAAATCTAGGCAGAGGGGGCTTAATGGGTTCCAAATCCAATAAACTCACACCGTTTACGGCAATTACCGTCTCCACATCTCTTGACTTTCGGGGGCTTGGGAAGAGAGGAGAATTCAATTTAATTTATTTTATCTCGTGACATTCTCATTGTCACACGTCCCAAAGACTGTGTTTGGCAATGGACGAGACATGTCAAAACTCTCTGTGGTCCTTTCCACCTCCCCGAGTTGGAACAAAGGCTCCAAACTTCATAACCGTAATCATAAATGGCCCTTTTGAGGGGACAAGGACAGTTTCGAGAATTTGGTGACAGTTTTCTAATCAAGGGGAATGTGTGGGGAGGCCGGGTAAGTTAGGTTAACTGGCTACACGTGAATTAACAATAACATTAACAACTGCACTGGAGTCAACAGTCCTGGAGGCTCTAACTTCCAGTGCACCCGATCATTTATGGACACTTTTGGAAGGAGCTATCTCTGGAGTCTGGTCGTAACAATGCAGCTTAACACGTTTAAAGTATTGAATGGGAATTCCTTTCTATTTATTCCCGAGTTAGTAAAGAGCCAATGTAAACACAAAGCCCGGGTAGTCTGTATGCAAAAGTTACCCCTTTTCTCTCTCAAAAGCTTTGACTATTAAAACTAACTTTTAGTCTCGCTTTTGATTACTATTACAGATCCGTAACTCCAGGAATGACACGGAACAAGCCAAGCCCGTGTGGACAAAGTTGGTGAGCATTCACCCGGGTTTCTTTTATAATATAAACAGTTAGGCAATTTTTACAAGAGCTAATAATTCTAGTGCAAGCCCGGGTAACTGTCTAACATAAAAAGGTTTGGGAGTCGTAGAAACTACAATAGTTTCCAGGATTAACTAAATTACCCAATAGAGTGTCCCTAAATAGAGGTTTGATCTTACATTTTATGAATACTTGGACAACAATTAGGCAAATATTTATGCATCGAGTACCGCCGCTCACGAGCCTCTACAAAGCACTTTGACATAAAGGGGAATTCTTTCTCGGTCCTTAATACCCGGTTGATTGATCAATTACGGGGAATCATGTTAACTATTGATCGGACTGCATTTGGATAGCACAGAGGACATTCCTCCGACTCTCGATAAACAACTTCCGCAAGTATCAGTTAGTGTTCATTCCATATAAATATATACTGACTTGGCTAGAGTCACGGTAACAACCAATTAGCTCCCTTGTTACCCAAACCAAACTACCCGTCCACGGGTTTTTATATCCGCCTTTATTGGGACCAACAATCCTATGCGGGTCTCAAGCCCGAATACTCAATATTCATCATCTTGATGAACACTCGCATATTCAAATCCAAACTGCTACAAAGAGATACACACACACAGAGTCCCGAGTACCGGGTACTCCACAAGCAAGACTTTCAAAGGTGGAACGATCTAAGTAAATCCGATTTTTTCCCTCCGATTATATTATGGAATGGTGAATATGCGGTGAGGACTGATCCCCACCCGGGTTTTGTGGCTTGGAATTTAATTGGAATTCTCAAATCAGAAAAGGGAGCAAATAAATGGAGAGGATCCAAAAGTGTGCCTTCCATATCATCTCCCCATTTGATGGCCTCATATAACAGAGTGTGGTCGTTTAAATATTTACATTCAGACGGCCGTACGTAGATTGGAAGGTCGGGGAATTTCCATCTCATAATAAAATGTCCATATGCAATTCCCCCAAAAGGAAGAAAACAATGAGAAGTCTCGGCATTACTGCCACCACCGCCAACCAAATCCACCAACAAATCTTTACTCCAAAACTCGTCTAATGTAATCTCTTCTCCGTGTAAGTAATAATCGTAATCATATGGACTTATCATTCAGTCCTCTCACAACAACCCCCACCGACTCTTAGCCATAAAAAACTACACAGGGCCTGGGAAGTACTCGTACATGGGGACTCCAACTTTTTTTGAATAATAACAAAAAGCAAGTGCTCCCAAAGTCTTGGGAGAATACAACTTGCCACTCGAATTAAATAAACTCCCTGGGAAGATGAAGTACACCCAGCAGGGCTTGTCTTTTACAATTTAAAACCCACAGCCTCTCCTCCAATGACTTTCTTCTCATGCCAAACTCTCCATTTATCCCAACCATGTAAGCCAAGTCCGTGACACTGAAATCCCCTCATCCTTCCTCCCAGTCTTGTACTCTGAAGAGTCAATCTTGAAATGTAAATCCCCACTCATATAAGAAATGTCCATGATACTGAATCCCCCCTCAGTTCCTCCAAGACGGGTACTTCTCTGAAGAGATAATCTGGAGAGGTAAATATTTCAGTATTTCCCCCAGCGGGGCTTTTAATCATCGGAAATGGTAATAATTCGGGAATTCGGTAGTGAATAACTTAAGAGCTTATAAAGTTGTTGGTGGTGCATGTTGGTTGGTGGTGGTTATGATGATAATATGAGGGGAAAAGTGAGTTGTAAGTTTGTAAGACATTTTTGGGTTATAGATGAGTCTGGGAGTGTAGTGGTTGGGGCAATGGGTGTTGCATGGCAAAGGGATAAAAGGAAAAGCATGTCGGACTTGATAAGTATAACATGCATGTCATGTACACCTTATTTCCTATGTGTCCTCATCTATTCCAAACTAATCCAACTTTACGGCTTCACTTAAAAACCAACTCCACCTCAATTCTTTGGAGATTTCACCTCTACTTTTTGGGAAATACCAGGGACTCCTCCAGCCACACTTATATACACTCCAGTATATAATAACTGGAACGTGGACATTGGCCTTATCTCTTTTTAAACTGGACATGTGTAACTTGGGTATGGGATTAATAAATTGTATCCTCGTCCACGTATTAGACACATCCCCTCAAATGACTGGTCACTACTGCTCACTCCTGCTTTTTAATGCCCTGGAATTTATGCAAAAAGTGGTTATGGACTAGTTTTGACGGAATCTAATATTCTGTCCAGGGGGATTATTTCTGTGGACGCTTGTAAACAACATTATCATTTCATAATTATGTGAAACTTGTGAACCCTTGTCGAAAGTTGTCAACTCGAGGTTGTTATCAAGTCTACATGGATCTGCATGAAAGATCTTAGATGTCATATCACAAGATGTAAGACACTAACTCAACTACCACCGCCACCAGGTACTTTGACATTCTTATCCCTCCCTTTAATCTCTAGAGGGGGGCCTGACTTTGAAAAGAAGTTGACTATCGATCCCCCTTAATTATGAAACATGTGTGAAGGCTTTTTGGGTGTTTATCATCAACATTGGGGCCAACACCACCACCGGTTATTACTATGTCCTATATTACTCTTATCCTAGCCCCCTAAATTCCCTTTCTTACGACTTGGGCTGATGGTTTTTAATATTAAGAACACCACCTCCCCCACCACCGCCGTCACCTCTGAACCCTGCGGTGTAATAAAAAGAAATGTCCTCGGCTAAGACCAGCTCCAAGGATACAATTTAGAAGAGGAACTCTGGGAGATTTGTCCCCTAGGATTGTTTGTGGTACATGGACATGGGGACAAATGGACATGTAACCACTTTGGAGGTTCTTTATCGCCCCATTCCTAATGTCCATTTGGTCAGATAGATCACATCTAATGGGGACCTAAGTAGCCCAGAAAGTTGTAAACTTTGGATTTTTACGACAACCAACCTCAAGGCAATTCCCCACCACCTCTCACCTTTTAACTCTTTATCTCAAACTCTTAATAATAACACACAAGTCCAACATACACGGAAACAAAACCATTTCTCACCGTCCCCAACACCGAATAAATTCAGATTTCTTTAATTGAATTTCCGGCATAAAATATAAAACCCTCCTCCCACACCGGTCCTACAGTTGCTTAGTAAATGTCCCGAGCCTATTTTCAAGCGGTTGATACCAACACCACAAGGAAGATAACTGTGCTCCCAATCTGAGTCAACTAATCAGACTGACGAAGGATAACACAACTCACAGGGTGAATGATAAATTAATCCCCACTACTCTCTCCCAAGCGTTCTAGCCCCCTCCCGATCTATTTTTTAACGTTCTTGCTGTCCAATGCCTTGGCACACATACACATGTCTTGAGGAAGGAGGTAATATCTCTGCTATTTGGCTTTGGCAATGATGTGGATGGTGGTGGTGGGTGAAGTGGAAGGAGAGGGTAGATGAGCCTTGATTAAGGTGCTAGACTGAGAGAGTGGGTGATCAATATCCGTCCTCCGAAAACTCCATTCCGATCTGATTTACAAGATCTCCAACACTTTGATTTATCTTACCATTCAATGCAATTCTCCCTCGCACATTTTACCCACACTTTTCTGCACAGAGTACAGGAATATTATGAAGGTTAGATAATATAAGGGGGAACAAGGGCCATTATTATTGTGTGAGGATTGAGCTCGTGTATTGAATGCCTTAGTAGTGGCAATACTTCTTCCCTTGACTTATCACTAGGAACTAGGAACATTTTTGCAACAAAAAAAACTCGGACTTTATATATTTTCTTATCTCTATGATCTTGAGATGTTTTTTTTAGTCTAGTTTATTATTCTATTACTGTTTTCATTCACTCGGGTAGTAGCTGTAAACTGTGTGTGAGATTGGATTACAATCCTCGGATTTATAGATCAAAGCTCAACCCGGTAATCTCATAATGGCAATTCACTTGGTGAAATTTAGCCGGTTTTTTTTCCTACTGCCCTGCAGATCATTCAATTCCATTTGACAATAGTCCCTTCATTTGTTGTCGGAAATAATTTTTGATTGGGAACCATTGAGAGGTTATTAGTTATTCTTGGCAGTGGGGATTAACATACAAGCAAAGGGTTTTTGATACATTTATTACGATTAGGACTGATTAAATTCCATATTTAAGTTATGCCCGGGTAGTGCCGGTGGATTTTCCCCGGGTGTGTAGAGGCTGATTAAAACCTGCATAATTAATCCCAACACCCTCGTCCTCCTGATCACTTGTAAGTATGATATGGTATGCATGGCCTCTTGTCAAAATATTAACAGTGGGCACTGGACACGACTCCATGGGATTCGTAATGAGTCCTTGAGACTCTTGAGAGACTAGATATTCACCAGACATGGACTATATGTATACCTAGTTAAATACCCGGGTTAAATAATAAACCATAATACTAAGGATAAGATGAGAGGGGAATAATGAGTTCATTTGAGTAATTAATTAAGTCCTTGAATTATTTAGCTGGTGGGGGCTAATACCCGTGGAAATTCTAATGAGCTCTCATCCACTGATACTCTGAACGACTGTTTTATCATCATCGATTGTGTGGACTGTAGACAGAGCCCTTAAAATATATGGGGCATATCCCTATAGTAATTCAGCTCCTTATAAATTCCTGGACAAACAGAAATCTATCTTATCTATCCAGTGGGGATAATACCTATAGCCTGGATAAATAATCTAGTTGTATGACACTGGATAAAGGGACAGAGGTTGAAGGACTGGACTGTGCCCCTCGGGTAGATAGAGTTGAAAGGTACTGACCTGTATATTGTGAACGAGCTGTTGACACGCAATCGGAGGAACGTCCTTCCCGATGGCCACCACCACCTCCTCGTAGCCCCCTTGGTCATTGAGCCCGATTTTAGAGGATCGGACCGAGAGGAGGGTAAAGATGAGTGTGGCAATGAAGAGAGATGCCCGCATTGGAATGGGACGTAATACGAGGTGTCTATTGCCACTAGGCAATGATGACACTATTATTCCCGTCATTTTGAGTGAACAAACGGGTGAAGGGGGGGGTCCTTGTTATTCCCACTGGGTTAGATTAGCAGTCTATTCCCCAGCCCTTGTGTGTCATCCTAGTCCGAGTTGAGAAGAGTTAATTGTTAAACTTTGTAATTGTTTCGGAGAAAAGCTGAATAATATTACGAGACACAAGACGAGAGGGAAAAGTTGAGGAGCCGATCTTCTCAACTTCTTTTTCAACTTGTCACTTTACCCCAAAAAACTCTCAAACTTTCGACTCAACTTTCTCTCCAACTCTTCACACTTCACTGTGCGTTTTTTATACAGTTTTTTTATATAGTTTAAAAAAAAATTTCCACCTTCTAATCACACCTGACAGACTTATCAATAATAGCCCTCTCCAATCATATGTGTCTCAAGTGGTAGGGAACTTTCATTTAATATCCCAATACCTTTCACAATCCCAATCTATCCAACTCCAACTCAAAAGCCCGGAAAAAGAACGTCAGTCTATATTTGATGAAGGGACACTAGCACACTCTTCTATAGCTCTCGAGTAGCTGTGAACACACACAAGCTGGAGGAGTTGTTTATAGTTAATACAAACTAAACTCTTGTTCATATCGGGTCAACGTGTTAGCTTAGATTGTAATGGGCTGAGAATGCGGGAATTGGTAGTATGTGAACTGTGAGAGATGAGTGTTACCCGATAAAGGCGGAGTAGAGGGGGGCAGGGCCCGGTAATTTAATTCACTTGACGGTCCACACTGACTGAGTCTCTGTATTAGCCCTCTCGGCTCATATTAGCCCTCTCTATGTCTTTGGAATAAGGGAGATAAATTATAAATTTCACACGCAGACAACACGAGGAACTGGTGTTCTATTGTGAAGTTAATTTCTCATCTCATTTGGCATCTTATTAATCACCCGTCCTTTTAGCCCCCGCCATCGGTCCTCTCACTCTCTATCCAAACGAGGAGAGTCGTGGAGGCTAATTCCCCGGAATAAGGAGCTGACTACCCGGGTGAAATATCTCGTCTCTTATTGCCTCTGATTGTCTAGAAGGGCCCTTTATATAAATTGTCACCAGAGATCCTCCCTCACATCCACTTATTATTATAATGTACGGAATTCACTCTCTCTCTCTTCCCTTTTCACGAATTTAAATTCCGAGCTCTCTCTCTTCAATAAATCTTGTCTTTGACTTGTCCATTTGCTAATTGGATTCCATCTACTTATAACTTCCAATGTCGGTTGTCGGTTCTTCCAGGAGGACTTGGCCACCCGATCCTAAATGTCTCAGTTCAAGGGGAATTATGTCCTCGTCTTGGTCTCCAGGTTCCTTAGTTGGTCATCAAACTCCGATTTGAGAACAAAGCACTTTTTCATACAAGAAAAACTTAATAGGTCCTCCAGTGTTTCATCAGTCTCATTATCCTCATCACTCTCTAGTCAAGTCTCACTTTTATGAAAAGTTTTGATAACGACCTGTCTGAAAGGAGCTTGTGTTGTCACGGGGGTTAATGAGACACGGATTGATCAAGTTTATATTATATTTAAAACTCTATATTATAGCCCCAGGACTAATCCTCACACTGGCTGACACTCTGTAAGAATGGACAATACAAATCCCTTGTGTATATTCTTTGATTTAGCTTCTGCCGGATCTGTTGAGTTTTTTTAGCCCCTCTGTAATTTCCTAACCTTATCTTTTGAGAAGGGAAGGATGTGCTAATAAATAATTATGAATTGATGGTCTTGATACTCAAAGGAGAGATAACAATGGTCAATCCCCTCCGTTTTAAATAGCTTCCACGTTTTCTATTGTAGTCCAAAGTTTGCAGGATCACGAACCCAGTTTTTTTAGACTTCTTTATGCTAATAATAATAATAAGATCCTCTTCTTTTCGGGGCTCTCAGCCTCTCTTGATGATGATGATCAAGGTGTTCAAACTTTAGGAATAGTTAATCTCACGCTCCCACTCTTCTCTAGACGGAGTATTTACTTACTAAAGTAAATCGAGAAGAATCTTCTACTTTGGGATTTTGAGAGATTTTGGAAACGGTGTGGTAAGTTAGCCCCACAGGGTAATTCTGAGAGCAGCTCGGTCTACTCTGGCCCAATCGTCAAAGTGAACTGGGAAAGTGAGAGTCAAGTGTTGATCTACCAACTACTCCCAAGTAGCGCATATCTAGACTCTAGAGTTGGACCCGTTGTACGTAGCTCATCTGTGGAGTTGTACTACATTTTGGAGGCAGAGCCAGAGGCACTTCTTGGGCTTTTGTAGATTCTTGAGGAATCCCATATTCCAAGTGATTCCAAGTGAGGTTCTTAAAACCCTACACTATATAACTCTCCTCTACCCTGTTCTTACATATCAGAATATTAGGGAGGTTGAGAAACAGTGATTTTTGGCTTCTGAATGTTCTGGAGAAAAGCTCTTACAAACAGAAGCCAAAAATCTCTGCATCTCAACCTCTTTTTCTCCTCCTCTACAAGATTGAGCACCCCGGATGGGTCCGGCCGGACAGTGGACAGTCCAGTGTGGAATAAAATATGCTAAATAAGCGGATTTATAATCCAATGGTTTGATTGCCGAGTTTTATAGGAGATTTCATAGACCCGGTAGTCAGGGCATAAACATTAAATTGTGACTCTCTGGAATCGGGATTTTTTTAAGGCTCTGTTTGCATTTGCCTGTTGGAATCCAGAGTTTTTTCTGTAATGATCGAGAGTAGATTATTATACTAGAAGCTGAAAGGAATCTCAAGTTGCTAAGCACATAAATTTTGTCACTTTAAAGCCTTGTATTTACATACGGAGGGTATAGATTGGGCACGGAGGCCCAATCTGTGTGTTTAAACAACCAGGGATTAAAGATTCATGAAAGCACATGGAAATATGTAGACACTAGGTTGTTGAGCCTAGAAAGACAAGGACACCTTATTGATTGGCTAAGCTCCAGGAAAAAAATCCCTTGTCGACAAAGTTGAATGACCACAGCAGTAGGTTAATTAAAACTAAAGACATTAATCTAACGCTTCCCAGGCCACTCCATCATCCATCACTGAAGGGATGATACGGCCTAGCACTAGCACCCACGGATAACACATAGCTCTGATAAGCTCCCTTCTCAATGTGCACAATGGACGCGGAGGTAAATTAAAGTTTCTAGTTCACAGTAGGGAACCCCCAGCCCTGCCAACAGAACACTATAGTGGGCGTATTTGTAATCAGATTCGAATTCCCCAAAATCTGCTTGCCGCATATATGTGGAGGGGGGTATTTGGATATAGACTTGGATGGAGGCGGAGGGGGTCCTTTGAGACTTTGCGGATTTGAAAAAGTGGATATTTTTCCAACTACGAAATTCGGCAATAAAAATCCACCTCGGCTGCATGTTGAGCCTCTGGCACTGCCTTCGTCTTAGAGTTGTACAAGGAACGGAAACCGTGAAACCACCCAAGTCTTAAACTTTTTTTTACAACCAACTACTGTTTTATCCACTCTTATGTAAGCGTATAATATGTATGTATAATATGTATGTATATGTGTGTGGGATATTGTGATGGAAGTTAAAGATATGCCATGGGACTCTTGGCATATAAAAAGGACTCTCCGAACTGCTGGACATATCGGTCCAAATCTGACACAACCACTTACCACATGGATCCCTAAATCCATAAACATCTCTGGAACATTTGAGCTCCAGCATCCTGACTGGAGGGAAACTTTAGTGGGTTCAATCCAACATCCTTGTCCCCCGAGTTACCCTTATCGGTTGGCACGAAAAAATTGAGTAATAATTTTTCGGGGATACTGAACAGGCCCTTTTTTGGAAACGTGTTATCATCATCATCATCATCATATCATGTGCACTGGGTGAAGAGTGGAGATTACACGGGTATTTTTTCTCACCCGGAAGGGATTCACTCACCCGGAGTTGAAGAGGAGGGAATAATAAAATTTAAAACTATCTCAACAATGCAGAAGAGTTGTCTTTAAAAGTTTTTTTTAGTTTTAATATGTCAAAGGATTGAGAATGTAAGTTTAGAAGATACTATGGGCGGTGAAAGCTTATGAAATGTTTGCAAAAAGAATTAGTTTTTTAGCCCATAAATTTATTTTATGCTTTACGGGCTTTGCTTTGTTGCGTAAAGGCTAAAAAGTGTAGAGTTTTTGGAAGTTGACAACAATCCCTAAGGAAATTGTTCATAATAGAATGTTTGATTAATAAACATTTTTTCATTAAAATACGTCTCTGCTAAATACTACTATTTGATATTGCTGCCCGGGTATCCGGGAATTAAAAATTTGAGCATAAATAATTTCTCTAAAACAGTATACAAACATTTACCTTTGTGTATACTCAAAATTACGAAGCCCTTATTCTTTCTAACAAAAACCCATAAGAATAATTCAGACCCTTTACTGGTCCTTACTGGTCCAAATCTCCTTGAGTTGTTTAGCTTTGGAAATAGACAAAACCAAGATGGACTATTCCATGCAAAAATTTTTAGGAAAAATTTTCCCTATCATAAATCCCCCCATTTTCTATAATTTAGTTTAGTAATTGTATTAATGAAAGAATTACAAGAGCTTTAATAACCTTCTGTTCATATAATATTCCAAGTAGAGTGAATCTCGTCGAATTTGATATTCTAGTGATATCCTTTGAAGTTTTTAATGACCCCACTGCTCCTTTATTTACCCACTCGAAGGGCGGAATCAAAAGTCGTCTATGGGGGCCTTCCCTCAGTATTTAATATACACGTTCAAGCCCCATAAATAAATTAAGATGAACTCCACAAAGATATTAAAAAAATGCTATAATCTCCGCACACACAGGAGATAGGGGCATAATTTAATTTCCCCAGTCGGAATTATCCATTGAACGTCCACAGGGAAGAGTCAACAGGAGATACACAAAAAGGGCTCGGGAGTCAAGAAGCTCGGAGGGTAGCTCCCTGTGCACTTTATCGTTATTTGAACAACCCTTGTGTCCTCAAATCGTTGATTGTCCATCTGGGCTTTTCTTGGGACTAAAATATAATTATAAATTAATTATAGTAATAATAAAGAGTGGAGTATATAGTCACAAGGTACATAGCTCCATAATTATTACTTCATTACCCATTTCCCAACAACCCTCCCACCTCAACATCCAATACATTTTTCATTCTTCATTTCTTCCATTGAGAACTCACTGAATTTCAACGTTTAATTCCTCTCCACTTTCTCTCGAGAAAAAAAGCAGAGGGGGATTACATCACATTTCCAAAGTGGCTGTGTAGAGAGATTTTTTCCTCTCTACAACTTGAGACTGGACTGGGCCAAGAGTAGGAAATGGATAGTAAATAGGTCAGCAGGATATTTTTAATGGTCGCAATCAAGTTTTTAGGGGAAATGAGTTGAAGGTATAATGACCCGTTGGGGTTGAACGAGAGGCTTGTTTCCAACTCCGAAACTAGGTTGTCTCATCTCCATCTCGATTCTCGGCCTCTTTTGGTTTATTCTGTTGGTTGGTTTTTAGATTTTAAATGCTGTTCAAAATCCTCATTTTTTAGCATGAGTTGGAGAGGATGGAGGGCTGCTTGATAAATGAGACGGAGTTTTTTGGTTTCGTGGAAAATATCTAACGTTTTCCAGCTTTCAAGTCCACTTGCTCAAGTTTGATTTTATTGTAAATTATTAGTAGATGAAAAAAGAAGGTAAAAATCTTGAGAACCCCTGAAAAGTTATTGCATTTGCACCGCAGGTATGATGAGTAAGAGTTTATTTTTAAATTGTTCCTTTTTTAAAATGTATTATAAAGCGGAAAGGGGGACGAAGCACTTAAAAAGCATCGCTTTGAAATCCTCAACCTGGAAATCATTGAGGTTGAAGAGATACATCTCTCTCTCTTTGTGCTGATCCACTACTGACCAGATGCACCTCCACTCAAGACTTTCAAGACCTTCATGACAGCTCCACTTTCTTATCCGCTACAAATTCAGTTTGTTCTCCAGCCGATTTTTAATCTCCTTTAGTAGAACCCCTGGAATTAAAGGACTCCACAGGAGACTCTGGCAAACGCAGTTATTGACGACTCAAGGAGTTGAAAAGCAGTGAAGGGACTCGGTGATGACTAGTGATGAGATACAAGAGCCAGGATCTGGAGTCCAGTTGCCAGTTGGGCTTGCTCTCTGAACACGTCCTCCTCTGTGGCTCACAAATGGGCTAACATAGGAAATAATATTATTCCGAATATAGATAGCTGTGTATGTATGTGTGTGTTTGTGCATGTAAAGTAGACTAATAAAAGAAAGGATGTTCACATGGACTGAGAATAAAAGAGTCCCTTTGACTTTCAAAAGAATGCCGGGTGGATATTAGAATTTCAAAGAATGAGGCGGGTAGTAGCGGGTAGTCTTGGGGAAGAGCGTCAAGATTTTAATAATTTCTTTATGCACTGAGTATTGAAGCGAAAATAAAATCCAGCCCCCACCACCAATTCTAATGATCTCTTTGCCTCCTCTACTACACACTACTAGTTACTACTTTCCCTGAGATGTAATAAAACTAAATCTTCAAAAGATAATATTATACGGAATTTTGTAGAGAGAGAAATCCCACCCGGTTGTTCTTGTCTCTGCATAAGAGTTGCTTAGTCTCTGTATATGGATATAGATATAAAAAGAGATAGGATTTCCCACTTGTTTGGCACATTATTATGGAGAAGGGAGAAATGATTAGACTTAAAATTCAAAGAATATTCGCCTTGATTCACATGGAAGGATATTAAAATTACATTTTAATTAATTTCTATTTTTGGAGACGGACTAATTTACACTCTAAATGCTTCCCTTGCACAGAACTAGGAGCAGCTAGTAGCTAGTATGGGTACTTCTCTCTTTTAGTATTTAAGCTTGCTGATGAATCTGGGCAAATTGGTTGTTGGTCGGTTGGCTCAAAAGCGGTTTGGATATTACATAAGTCATGTTAATATTTTACTTTGTCCCGCACCGTTCTAATTTCAATGGCTTTAGGACACAGAGAGTGAGACGTCTTGGAGTCGTTTCATTTAATTTTATTTTTATAGATTGTTGGGTTAGAGTTTGAGATTATTTTGGGGCTCTGGGAATGGATTTACAAGTTGGTAGGCTTGAGTCAGTACGAAATCTGAGTTTGTTCTCAGAATGATCTAATTTGTCTTTGTAAGTTTTGTTTTTTTATTTAGAAACTATAATCATATCTAGTTACGAATGTTGTGTATAACTTCCTGAGAATATTTCTTAGTTATGTTAGAGAGGCGTTTTTCAAGGAATGAATAAGTTTTATGAATCTCTTCCAAGATCCTCTTGCCTGTAACATTTAACAATATAATGTTTCCAGCAACACCTACATTTCAAAAGGAAAACATCAAAAGAAATGTCTGGGAAAGAAGTCTTATTAATTTTTAATTAAAATATGACGTAGTTGTTATATAATGCTTTCCACATTTTATACTTTGTGCACAGATTTTGGCAATGCGTGAAAAATTGTCTGGTAATCACATTTTGGTCCACGGTAGAACTGCAGTGCTTAAATATCGTCTTAGTTTCTTACTTTAGACGTAAGATCAATTTTCGGTTGCATTCTAATAAAATCTCTGGATCCCTTAGTCAATTAAATCGAATGAGTTATTCAGCCTTAAAATCTACACTTTAGTTAGGGAGCAGTAATGAAACAGATATTAACACAGACAGACGGACAGACATTTCAGCTGAATTATAGACTGGACGAGTTAATTTTAATTAAAATTATATATCTTTGAAAATGGGTTAGATTATGCTATACTATCATATATGCCATGAAATATATGAACTTGTATAGGCTTCATCTGTAGATGTGGATTTAATTCCAGTGATATGATAAATTTTATTTTCAAAGTTTTAAAATTTTACAAGATCATTCAAATACAGTTCGTCTCCATACTCTTCACTCGTAGATAAAAGCGTTAGAAATCTGAAAACATTGTGTGGAGAGTAACTTTGTGGAATTTTCAAAGGATTTTTAATATTTCTATCGAGATTCAGAATTGCTTTAGGGACTTTTAATGCCTTATGACTTGGGCATTATTTTTTATGCTTTCTCCAGTTTCTTAAAGACTTTTCCAATGTCCTAATGATTTCTAATGGTAATCGCAAAATCGTATGAAACTATATCATAAAAGAAAGTGCAACTAGTATTTTATGCGACTATCCTCAAGTACCAAATCTCACCTTCAGCCGCTAGTCCGTTTTGATTTATTGGATTAGAAGATGAAGCTATGAGGTTTAATTTTGAGAACTCCTGCGAAAATATTAAATAGATATTCGAATTTAGTTTTGGGAATGGCAGTTCTCTCAAATCACTTTCGAAGTTTTAGTAGAAGTTCTCGAACTGTTTTAAACACTTCAGGTCACAGTAGTTTTATCATTTATACCATATTTATAATTTATAGTGCTACTGAATATTTTTTTAGTATCATTTAAATATTAGTTGAGTCAGAACATCGTTTGGCAAAAGGGAGGTTCAGATACTGTGATTAATTGGGACTGTATCAAAATTACAAGCATTGATACAAATCACGAGCCAGAAATCCCTGCAGAAATATCTGTGCAGTCACAACAAGGAACTAAAACTCCAAGTATCTCAACCTCCCTAATACCAAAACTTTAGCTGAGAATTGAATCAAGAAGTGTTCCGTCCATCATCTCGAATTCTATTGATACGAAATACGGTACTCAAACATAATGTCATCAATTTATTACCTAATAAAAATGCAAAAGTAAATTTCACCACCTTGAGACTGGCAAAATTCCCCTCCATTTGCCCTCATACTCCAAATCCCTCATATCAGCCGAGATTATATTGTTTGAACAACGGAGGGAGTGTACTAAGTGCCCAGAAGGGCTCAAATATATTTTATGGATCCATGAATCAGAGCGAGTGTGGATGATGTGATAGGGATTTTAATATAAAACCAAGGGAACGTTTTCAAGAACACGAGACCCGGAGCAGTTCAAGTTGAACGGCATGAAACAAGAGATTTTATCGGATTTCAATTATTCATTCCCCGGCCCCATTTCGGGTCATTCCTTGGGATTTTGGCATGCTGCATGCACCGGGTCTTTCCGTCCATGCTTCATCCCACACTCTCATAACCACCTTACACAACGACCAATACAAACCCAAGGCTCCTCCATGCTAAATCATAAAACAGAACAAAGCCCCGGGTAATGAGGAACAAAGAAATCGGATTGTATTTCCCCGATTTTGGCAAAAAATATTATTCTGTTCTCTACATGGTCTTTTTAGCTTGTGCATTCTTTCGGACTAATGAGGTGAATTAAATGTCCTGGACTTGAACAAGCCCTGACCAACGGGTATTCGGTATTCTAAATCAGCAGAGGTAATCAGCTGGAATACTCTGACCGGCCTAATTCTAATAACACCTCTCAGAGCTCATTTCATTCCAGGTCTAAAACCCCACCCGTTCTTCCGGACTCGTTAAACTATCCTCCTTAGCCGTGCCTAGAGATATTGGCTTGTGTTGACAGCCAGTCACTAGCAATTACAACTCTCTTCTGATTTCTCCAGTAGTATTTTCCATTCGAAACTCTCTTGGGTTTTTTCATATCAATTCGCCCAACATCTGGACTGTTGACAAATCCGACCCAGGTTGGGTCTCATTTGCGTTCAATACCTAATTCCGACTCGTTTAGGCTTGTACTGAAATCTAAATATATTTGAACATTGACTTCCGTTCTGCTCTATATGACCCGTTCATGTCTGAGAGGGCTCATGTAGGCAATACTAGTAGGGGCCTTTAGATCCATATCTCAACCTCATCTTCCGAGTCCCCTCTCACTCTCTCCTGTTTTTTCTATTGCTTTGAGCAGAAGGATGTGTTGGTGGTGTTGATGTTGACGGGGGATTTACTATTTCCATTCCTCTCTGGTCTGGTGTGTGTGGTTTAAATTTGTCACTTTTGACTCGTATAAATCCCTTGACACCCTCACCTCATTCCATTTACGGCTAAAGGTTATCTGAGTTGTGTGTCTTAGGTTTGCTCGTGGATTGGTCACATGGTAGGTAGCCTTGTCTGCACTGGCTTTAGTCAACCCAACACGAATAGGGGCACGGAAGTTGCATATATTTCTTTCAAAAAGTTTGGTAGGCCTGGAATGTTCTAGCCATGCACTTTTGATGGAACGGTTCATTGTGTGTAAGGTAGATTTCCGTGGAAATCCGCACATCAGGAGAAATGCTGAGCGAAATCGAAATTGATTTAATTTTTAAAAGTTCGCATCGGAAATTATTGTGTTTTTTAAAGTGTGAGATACAGTGAGGTTGGGGTTCTGAATTCTGATTGTGACAGAAACATAACAAAGGCAGAATCAGAAGACAAAAATTACTGTATCTAAACCTCCCTTAATGTTACGAACATTATGTTAGTTGTTCTTTTATGGAAAATAAATATTTTTGGTAAAGTTCCCAATTAAATTGTAAAATATTCAACAAAATCCCGCAGAAGCTTTGACAATGGGAAGGGAACTTTATTTTTTTGTATTGTCTTGTATATTGTATTAAAAATTGACATTAGAATAAATTTCTAGTCTTACATGCATACATAATTTAATTTATTATGCCAATTTAGTCGCCCGTAAAAAAACATGGACTTAAAAATATGTTTTAAGGGCTCATAGGATAACCAAAACCGCTTCTGTGTATGGTAGAAATTTAGAAATTTATCTATCGTCAAATTCGCACATTTTGATTTGAAATCCTTCCCCTATACATCATTCAAAACTTCCCTGTACAACTTCACTGAGCCCGACTCCGATTCGATTGTCTATCATCTTATCACTGCACTACCCAATTC
>JAQFYM010001400.1:0-34407 GCA_034694785.1 Agrenia bidenticulata | reverse complement strand
CATTTCCACTGCTTTGCGAGATCCTTTTAGCCTGAACTGCGTGTTGTTGCAGTTCGTGAAGACAAAAATGATGTTTTGGGCTGCAGACACATCCAACTGACCAAGAAGCTCCAAAATGCTGTACCGTAAAATAGCATCCAGCCGATCTTCATCGGGCCTGAGTAATATGCAGATTCCATGGAGTGATTCAAACTGAGATAGAAAATCCAAGATATTCGCCACATTTTTCTCATCTTTTTCCACACCTTTAGTATCGACAATCCCTGGGGTGTCGATGAAATTAACGATCGTCTTTTTGAATTCAAAACGGTATGCCTTGCAGCCTCCTGTTCCAGATTGTAGGTCCTCCATTGATTCGTTTCCATCTGTGTTTAGTTCCACTGCGTGTTTTAATTCTCGGTCTTTGCCCTCGTGATCGGTGACTAAGAGTTTGGATGGGATGATCGTTTTTAATCTGTCGGTGGAGTGGGGCGACGGGTTTGGTGACCAATAATTATCATAAGCTTTGACTGCTCTTTTGAAGGCACTTAGTTCTTTTGGCTTCCAGATATCGCTCAGATTTTCATACGCAAAATAGTTGGCACACGAATTGAGCAAAGTAGATTTGCCGATACCCGACCTTCCAAGGAGCAAAATGTTCAACTCCTTCTTTTTAGATCCTTCAGTCATCAGTCTAGAATAATTCAAAATGGATTTGTTAATAATTTTTAATGAATGATTTTTTTATACAAAAAAACAGTTTGTATAATGATAAAAATAGTGTTAATTTACCTGGATGGCATTTTGCAAGACTGTTAAATCCACAATCTCTAAAATATGGTTTTGAGACTATATAAGACTTTGGGGTTTGAGTTATTGGGGCTGGATATTTTTATGAACTGTTATAATGTGGCAAGCGAGGTGTTTTCAACAATGCACAGGAATTAAGTAGCAGTAACCAGAGCTATGTGGACAAGTCGAGAGTTTGAATCAGAATAAGCGAGTGAAAAATATTGAGAATGCCAATAGGATTTCATTTAAAAGTTGAATACGAAGAGAGGATCTGAGGTCATTGATATCATATTTCTGTATATCAGGGTTTATTTTAAAGTACAAACTGGTTTTAAAATGAAATATCCATTGGACGGTCGAGATATGTATATTAGTTTAGGCTTAGTCGACATTGGTTATTCTTGAAAGTCTTCGTACAATTTAAATATAAGCTCATCCCTTTTGTTAATAGAAATTGGTGGACTGACGGATTTCTTTGCTAGGTTAGGCATTTAAAGAATAATTTAATCCTATGTGGGATTAGGGATTATACAAGTAGATCGAGTGAGTGTGAATCCTTTTAGACCTTTTTCCGAAGCAATAGAATAGGTTTACTCAGAACATTTTATAGGAACATATAAACTCTGATATCTATCAGACCTCACTGTGAGTCACTAAAGTCCAGTATTTATTTTAAAATTTGTTTTATCTATTTTTAAATGCGAGACAATGATTGTGGCAAGTATATTCAGATTCAAGGGTCAAGCTTGTGAAAAAGGGGCCACAATTTCAATTCTATTATTAGCTGTCTAGGCTCTACAGTCCTATCGCGTGGTGCCTTTAGTTTGAACTCCACAGTTATGGACGACTCAATGTAAAAATTATTTACTCATCAAATGATGTCAAAACTTTTTGGATTCTCAAGCATTACATTTATATTCAATGAGGCTTTCATATGATAACAATATTTACTTACTCGAGAGCATCTTAAATGATTAATACAATAGTTGTAGTACCAATGACCATGCTATTGGCCAGCTTGTATCATGCATCAGATTTGGAGAAGTTTTTTTTAATAATCCTACAAAATAATTTTCTGACAATGCCTTAAAGTAGCTTCAATGTAGAGTACACCAGTTACCACTGCGAAATACCAATAATTTTTCTTTCTCAATCAGTATTTGTAAAATATACATAGATTCTGGATTTCATAAAACATCTGTCTGAATAAAATGAAAACATATTGCCTGAAGTTAGTACGCTTCAATCACCGATTGCATACACTGAAAACTAACTAAATCTAAATGATAAAATACTAGTATCCAAGATTAATGGACTCTTCCGGTCTCTAAAGGTTACGACAAACCGACCAGTTTTGGAAAAAAACAACTTTTGAAATTTTTTAGCATTCATAGCAACAACGTAAAATTGAAGATTCTAAGCTGTATAAAGTTCATAATAGGATATCTCAGATTTAATTGAATAATTATAATTTTGAATAAAAAGACGGATGAAGTTTATTAAAAATAACAGATTAACGTCGCGGTATTAAAGATTGGGAATTTCATGAAGATATTCCACAAATCCATCTGGAGGATAATAATGATCCATTGCAGAGAACTCATCATGTTCTTCATCCTCTGCGTCTTCAGATTCGGCTCCTTCCATGTTCTGACGTAGCCGAGATTCCACTATATTGTGACTTTGTCTCAATCGCCTTTCAGCACGGTCAGAGGCTAACTTTTTGTTGACAAACTTCATGCGGGGTTACTGCAGCACTGGCAAAAAGCAATGGGATGGGATTGATGTTAGTGTTACCGTTTAATATGAAGGGTCACTTATCAAATTAGTTGTAACGCCCCTGCCAAAGAAAATAGGTGCGATAGACTAGTTTAAGTATAATTTCATTCATAGTTTGTATTATTTGTAACTAATTTAGACTATTAGACATTAAAAGGGAAGTCAAACACATCATACGCAAAAATGATAGACGAACCTGAAGCGTTGAGTCAAAGAAATTTGGTAATTCTATATTATTTCATAAAGAATACTACAGCACTTTCATTTCATTCAAATTAACCGTTAGAAAACAATGAAAACTAGTTACAGGAGAAGAAGAAAGTCATATCTCCTACCACCTCCTGCTTTAAAAAACTTGACTATAAACAACGTTCGTAATCCAAGCTTTACCGTTGATTGATTTATTTCGATTAGCAATACGAAAATCGATCGCAATTATTTATAATATGAATTAATCGTACACAGGCAATTCAAAAAGCCACAAATAAAACTGGTCCCATATGATCATGATAACACGACCCATTGGTGCCGTGTTTATGGACAGTCCCTTTATTCCTTCTAAATGGTCATGTCCAATTGCGTCATAGATGTTTGTCATTTTGCCGTAGGAAGTCGACTATTACACGCACTTTTGTAAAAACTATAAATCAGTAGAGAAGATTTTATATTCTTACTGCCTTTCTCTCTTCTAGTCACACAGAAAGGTTGCATGATCATCAGGAAGTTCATCAGTCCACAAAACCGGAAATACATCTGGATTGATATATCACCTTTGATAACATTTTGCTATCATTTCGTAACCAGTCACATAATTCCTGTCCCATAATTTTCAAAATCTACAAGTCATTTCAATTTAAATAAATTCAAATAATTACACGTGCTTCCTGACGTGTTTCATTGCTTTGGAATGTCACTTTCTAGAAATAAAAATGAATTCTGAAAATGTATTTTATCGTAAATGTGAATTAATGGTTTTAATTGCAAAGCGTTTTAATATATTATTTGTACAAGAGCCTTTATTATCGGCTGGATTTCAACTAAGCGAATATTTGTATAATGTCTTTTAAATTGGGCAGTTTGTCAATCGGCTTGTGAATTGCATTGAGGTTAAAGTTTTGAAAAAAAAACTGATTATTCAACAATTTTTATAAAACTGATACATGTTTTTTGCTACTCATAAAAACAAAAGTAAAAGGCTTTTATTGTCCAATTGGCTAATAAAAACCAAAGTCAATGTCTAAACTAACTATGTTTCTCTCGTAAAAATACCATTCCTGGCCTTCTTTCTAGTTTTGCAATGTCAAAGTCACGTCTCATGTCTAGGTTCATTTTTTTACTTTACCCTTTAATAGAAAATTGTTAACTAGTCTCTAAGTTAATTTCTTTCGAGGTAATTCAAGCGCCTTTTCAGAAACCTGAAAAGCTTCTAAAATTTTAATTACAGAGGGGTTTCTACAAAACTTTCCTAGTCAAATTACATCTCGACTCGATGCCAATTTATTTTTTCGAGTATCTTTTTCGAATAGCTGAGGGTGCGCGAGATTTAGATTGGCGTATATGTGAGAGTCACCCTTAGCTCCGCATTATTAATTCCAGTCTAACTATAAAACAACAAGTTCACTACAAGCCAGGGAATACTTTTACTTACAAAGGGCCGAATTTTTTGAAAAAATGAATGAAAATATTTCCATCCGTTTTTTTACCCAATTATTCAAAGTAATAAAACTTGAAATGTGTTATTTGAAAAATCTTGATCCATTTGAAAGACCATTCTAAGACAAGTCCTACAGTGATATTCAACATCTCCCAACGTATACATTGTACTCTCAGGTTATACCGGTTTTGGATCAATTTCCACTGTACTTCACGCATACTTAATAATCCTATTAGACGAATCTAAATATTCAGCTTATTATTCATTTCTCTATTAGATCCACATTTCAGCTTCATCCCACTTGTTTCCTTACCAAAGCTATCAAGCAAAGAATAATAACCATCTACCCCATGTTGTTGTACTTTGAACGTTGATAATAATACCATAGTGTGATTTCCCCTTCATCGAGGTGAACTACTCTTCTTCCCCCATGACCCCACGGTCTGTCTCTATGCCAAGTCATGTCAACTCGTCTAAAATCTAATAGTTCTAAAAAGTTGGAACAAAAGTGAACCACTTCCTTCCCCATTTCTTTCACTTGGATTTAGAAAGAGGAGATGAGAGCAACTCATTCTCAGTAATTTCAATCGTTTTTTTTAATAAGTCGGTGGAAATATGGTGGCCTTGTGGAGTACCATGAGCCACTTCGTCCCAATTGTTTTAGTGATGGGTGTGACTACTGCCCAGTTTTATGGAACTCCTGGATACCTCGCTGGCAATTCTTTTGGAGGACGAACTGCCAACAACGAGTACACCCATCGTAAGTTGACCTTAACTATTTCAACGGTATGCCAAGTATTTTCTTGTGCTTATGAGTTTTCTGTTTTTTAGCTCAACTTAATTCCCAGTCTCAATCATATCAAGGACACTCGGGGAATAGTATTCCTCTATCTTACAACTCAGCCCAAGCGTACAATGCCCCAGCTTCATCAGGCTATGGAGTCCCTTCTAGAAGCCCTGCTTCCGGAGATCAATCTCGCTACCGCATAGTCCCAACTTCCAATCACGTCTTACCCGACCAACACTCGAACCTTATCAGGTACATCGTTCTCAAGGAATTCCAATTGGGCCAGAATGGAAGCGCCTCTCCCCTTCAAATTGATCAACAACTTGGACTGGGGCGCAATGCTGGTAGTGGGGGCTATGCTGGAGCCACAGGAGGATATCCGGGATCCATAGGTTCCAATGATATGGAAGTGATGAGAGTTGAAATGCCGGGCAGTGACGAAGTCCGGGGTAGTCGAGAAAGACTAAATTCAGGAAATAGAAACAACGACGCTGGGGCCAATGCCGAAGATGACGATGACTATGACGATGAAGGCTCAGAGGATTCAGACAACTCTGTGGACGATGAACCCCTCAGTGTCAATGCGGATACCAATGACAATCAGGGTGACTATGATGACGAAGATGAGGATGGAATTGACAGCAACTCTGTGGATTCAGGCATGCGAGTCCAGAGTAGTGGCACCAGTAGTCAACGAGCCACTCCTGCAGTTTCTTCGACTAATTCTCGTCAAGGCTCAGATTCTATGCCAATGCAAGTAGTTCCAGCTCGAGGAGTCGCCCTGACAGGTCAACGTCCATCCCGACCACAGGCAGTGGAAACCCAAGCTTTTATGTTTTCTGATCCTGACAGTACGAGTGGGGAACTTCGAAGACAAAGCTCTGCGCTAGGAACAACCACGGCCAATATTAGAAACCAAGGGAATAGAGTTAGAAATCAAGTACAGAATAGCGTCAACTCTGTTCGGCAGAGGAATCAAAATCGAAATAGGAATCGACTGAACCGTAATCGAAATCGTAATCGAAATCGAAACCAAAATCGAAATCAAAACCGAAATCGGAACCCCGGAACATCCCCAGCCGGAGGTGGTTCTGCCGGTACGGCTTCACTACCTCCAATCAATGAGCTGACGGATGCACTCAGTCTCATCTCTCGGTACTTCAACATCCAAGCTGAATTGATGAGAACAGGAGGTCAAGACGGTGGGGGAGTTTCGAATTCCCTTGCAGCTCCTGGGGGAGGGGTTTCATCCTACAGCAATATCAACGGGAGCTCATCCGCAGGGCCTTATCCAGCCTCAGGTCAAAGTCAATCAGGAGGCGGCGGTTCTTTCCAAGGATCCTCAGGATCATCAGGATCATCCTCCTTATTTTCCGGGTCAGGTCTCGAGTCAGCGACGCAAGCTACCTTCCCTGCGTCTACTTACGGACCCCCACCAGGCTCTGGTGGATTTGACCTGAGCCAAGGAAACATCTTCCCAAATCTAATTGCAGGAGCCGTAGTTCGACCTATCCAACAAATCACGGGATTCAAGTCATCCATTCTTAACCAAGTTGTTAATGGATTGACCGCAACAGGAGGGGCTGGGTCAGGTGGACAAGGCCAAAGAGGAGAACTCGGAGGACTAGGAGGACTATTCTCCCTTTCTGGTGGAGGGGGTGGAGCTGCCGCTGCTCCAACGCTTGCCCCTGTTTACGGACCACCGTCGTCGTCTGGACAAGGAAGTCTCATCGGGGCCATCTCAGGGATCAAGGGGTCGATCGTGAATACGATTGCGAATAAGGGGCGAGCGGCAGTGGGGATTGTTGGCACTAAGGGTCGCTTAGCATCCAATCAATTTAAAACGACTGCCCACATCGCGACGAAAGGACTGTCCCAAACCTTAGCAAACAAGCACGAAGCCTTCCAAGGGGTCATCAAGCATATTCAGTCCATCTTTAATAGTAACCCTAACCTGATGAACTCTGGAAAATGGTAAATAAGAGATGAAATAGAAGAATTTCAGTATTTTTTTATAAGGATCCGCAATCCTTCCCCAACTGTTTATACCAAGTTCAATTAGTTGTGAGGAAAGAAGTGGATTGTGTCCCTTAAGTTCTCCTATTGCGAATAGACTTGTTCAAATCTCGTTGTAAATCATAGGCATTTAATTAGTCGTAGTAGATAGAGATAGTGATTCTAGTCCGACCATGACTGTTAATGACTTTGATTGGGTGTAGTAGTGGGAAGTGTGCAGATATTCGAGACTGAAAATGACGATTCCCTTGTGTACTTTTATGCTCATGAAAAGATGGTCCTCTTAAAATATACAGAGAAATTTACTTTCTAATCGGTAGGTAAGGAAGTTAAGTTGGATTGGCTTGTGTGGATTCCGGTTAATCGTTTTCGTTTTTGCTAGAGAATAAAGTTATTGTATGATGTTATGTTACCCTCGCTAAATATTCATAATCATAATTCTTAAGACAAGGTGAGTTCCCTTTAAAAAAAAAACTTTTGCTGAAGATGTTCAACGAGTTAGGGATTCATATTTGGGATCAAGTGTTTGAAGAAACCGGTTGCCTTTGACCAACTTTCATTTTTTTTACTTTCGCCTACTCTACTGACTTTAATTCATTATTGCCATGATGGGTGGGTAGATTAGATCCCAATGGCAGGTCATTAGCTGCTTTACCCCTATTGTAAATCACAATCATTATGAATTTGTCTTTCGTTAACAACCCTATAAACTATCAACTTAGGACAGACAATGTTGACAATGGATGACCAAAACCCGGATGGGCCGGTCCAAAGGCCGCAATGATGAACTTTCATGTGACGATTAACTTAAATTGGAATATTATGGAAATTTCCATGTTTACTAGTACTTATTAGTTTTCAGTCCCTTAATAGGTTTACATCTTTGCCGGAAGTTGATAGGAATTTATTCGACCGATTTTAATTATTTTCACGTTAAGACTAGAGAATCCAAAATAGCCTTTGCCCAAATTGCTGAATTTTGGCCCACAAACATAATTCATTGAGGGAACTGTGGAAAGAAAGGCTTTGTAACGCATAGGGAATGTAACTAATCTCCAATCTCAAACTGCCAATGCCCTTTGAACTTTTATGCAATTTTATGATATCATTTGGCCAGTCGGGGTTTCCCAATATTCAACTGTTCCTAAACTGCTTACCAAGACTAGAAAAAAATACCTGTGTATCCTCCCACACCCGTTTCAATTTTATACACAATGAAGTTGAATGTGTACTTGAGGCTGGAGCTTTATAATAACGTGCAAGTAAAAATGGAGAATTTAATAAATGATTTATACGGTAAGTCCTTATCCCGTTACAAATTGCAATGTGTGATTGGATTAAAAAGCATGCATGGAGAGGCCTCATTCTAATAAGCCCACAATGCAGCGCAGTGATAGAGTCTTATTTTCAAGATTTTATACGTCTACATAAATGGATACACGCCGATTACTTTTTAGCAACTGGAAATGATTATGAAAATAATTAAACTCGAGTACTTTTTAAAAATCTCTGCCAGCGTCATAGACTTCCATTCATAATATGCGGTAGAAGTAAAGCTGTGTAATTGGTGTACAGGGTGCTCCGATGATTTATTCAGAGGATTAAAATTCACTAGCTTACCAATTTACTTAATTTTATTTATTTATTATTTTATTTATTTTATTGACTCATCAAGGTCCCCCAGAGCTTACGCCCATGGAACCGAGTACATTAAAATATATCAATACACACATGAAAGTAACAGTATAATCAAGCAGTTAAAAGGATAGAAATTTACTTAATGGATGTTTATGAAATAGAATTTTTGAAAAGTAGATATTCTGAGAAGACAATTTTCCCTAGAACAATCCATGTGGGTCAGAACATTTTTTGAGAAAACTTCATCCCTTTGAAGTTACACAGAGGAGAATTAACGTTTACGATGGAAATGATATTTATATAGAGTTTAGAAATATATTTCAAATAAAGACTTTGAATAGAATTTTCGATTGAGCACTAGATTTGCCATGATCGTTTTAGTTAGTGTATGCTCTAGTGATTGCTCTAATCATACTCATTTTTTAGATAAAAAAATAATTTTAAGTAACACACTTCCATTCGTCCTTGGTTGAACAGATGGATTTATTTGAGGAAGTTGTTGTAGCGTAGGTTATTAAAAACGGTGAATTTGGTGGTGCATGTCACCCATACTAAATAATTCCCTTTAATTAAATAGTTTCTATTGATTTTGAAGAAACTATTCATCTTCTACAAGTAAACACGTTCAACAAGTAGGGATGAATAATTGATTTGAAAACAAGGGGTTCACATTTGTGTATCAGTTCTTTTTACTATGTGTGTAGCTGTTTCTCATGTCACATATTTGTATATAAAGAGTTGTATATAAAGATGGTTTTAAAACGGAATAACAATCACTGGGACAAGAAATATGAGCATGCTTAAAACCATTTAGTAACAATTAAATTTCAAATCGCTTACAAATACATTATAATCTCATTTTTATCTTCGGGGGTTACATTTGGTTTCCACCTTGGTTTTAAATTCAACAGTTAGTATAAATCCTACTCATCCAATTAATTGCAATACAAGATAGTAAATTACACAAAGCTTTAACTTTTAAGCTTTAAATACGCAAATCCAATAATCCAAATCCTTATGATCAAATCCAGCCGAGAATTCCATACCTCACGATTATCACCAGCCATGAAAGACATTTTGAAGAGACCGGAGTCCACTAGATTGCTTTGAGGTCATAAATAACCGAGTTAATAACTATTGACAATGTTCGGTAATGTCATGAGATGTAACTTTATTCCATCCGAAGCAGAAATATCCAGCCCCAGCCCCCAGCGTCACTGCCATCGCCAGCCAAACGTTATAAGTCATGAATATCAACATAAGAAAATAGGAGAGCACAAACTGAATCATGTGCAAAAGAGTCTGGACCAAATGAAATGGATTGAGCAGCTTGGACCTGTCCCAACATAAGCCCAAGACAAACATTAGTACCTCCATCAAAACCAATTAAAAATTAAAGCTTCATGTAGCCCGAGCCAAGGGATCATTTTGTCATCGCACGGACAGACGGACAAACATGGTGATCCCACAAGCCCTGGCTCTGGCTACAAGTTAAAATCTCTCTTATTTATTAACTCTAAAACGAGACTTACCCAGTGGAAGGGGGGACCCCTAAGGAGGACATTGTTCGCTCCATGTGCATATGGAACAAGCGGTCTCTCCAGTACTTGAGGGCCTCGTACGAAAAGGCCAGTAGAAATATAACGACTAGAGATATAAGAAACACGTACGTCTTTTTCGTTTTCCAGAATTCGAATAGGACGGTCTCATCGGTGCCGATGTGGAACCACATCTTGAATTTAAAAAAAGGTTAAGTCGAGATTCAAAAGGGATTTTTTAAAACTTAAGAGCTCAACTTACTTTCATCATCGAGTGATCCGTAGTATCCGTAGTATTCGTGGATGATCCGCCCCCGTGGTCATGAGACATTTTTCTTCGATATTTTATTACAAAGGACAATAAAATATTCGAATTGAGAGTAAAACTAGACTTGGGGTTCAAGTAGACTAAATAAAAGATGATTAAATAATGAAGATGATGATTGAATGAGGTGAATGGGTTTGTACGTCCTCCTAATTTTATCGTCCCTCCCTAGCTACTGAAAAGATGGACAAAAGTCGACTGGATACAAGCCTGTAATCTAAAGGGAATTAAACTTTTGTCCGTTAATCATTCATGATGAGAAACAGCTGGGAGAAGATGACTCTAAATGTATCTTCAGTTATCGCTCTACATAACTTTGGGAGGAGATTGTATTGCCAATGTAGTTGCAGGACAGCATATAGAGATTTAAAAAAAACATGTATAAACATAGATTGGATCTGTTTATACAATGAGAGCTCTGGATGGATGGCTCCGACTTCTGTTTATTATATTAATTGAACTTTGGGTGGTGATGGTTGTAATTAATGGACTTTTAACTCTGGCTGCCCAATAGATTAAATCTCTTGGGTCAGTCAAGTTCAGGAATGCATAGTCATACAGCAGTGTGTATTTTAGTTAATGTAGTTGCGTAGGAAGAACTAAAAGTTTGGGATTTTGTGGGTTTATATTTTAAAAAGATGGACTGATTAAGAAATTCTTATTAAAATCTTTAAGACTCAAAAGTCAAGATTTCTATGTTTTAAAATGTTTTAAAACTTTATAGTGGGTAAGTGAAAATTTTTAAACTAACGAAATGCTAATAATGAGTAGTAAACCGCAAATAACGGCTATTACAGAATATGCCCGTATCTTCAATTCGTTTCATGTGACTCCTTGTCATTAAATCAACAAGGCCTGCATGTTTATCATCCTAACGACGTATCGACACTGTTCAAATTGTGCATGCACAGCCCTTATCTCCATCCACACAACGGACAGGTTCCTCTCGAAATTCTAGTAAACTTCCTGTCATACAAAAGAGGTGGGGAGGAAATTCCATGTACTTTCCCTCCCTCGAATCCCAACAGGTTGGAGAGTAAAACATTTCATTATTATTATTAATAATAACTGAATTAGTATGGATTCATCGAAAGTGGTGTTAGCAGGTTAGCACCTATACCGTGCATATAAGTGATAAGGTATATACATGCCGACAGATATTGGATGAGCTAATTGGTCAGTCTTTCAATTGTTTTCGAGACATCTCTCTCAGCTGTCAACTATGTGAAGAGATGCCAAACGAGTGAGGTGGGGGATTCCCATTTCATTGACCTCACACACCAGACACTTGGACACGTACGCACCACTAGGCCGTCTTATGTCAACTTGAATTAAGCATCTTACGCACTCTTAGATCATCTCGTGATTACCTGCAATTATCCTTCTACCTTTTCCCATAATTACTACCGGCAATCATCAGTGGAAATTGAGTAGGTAGTAATTTTAGGAATATCGTGAATTGACAAATCCCAACAATTTTATTAAACACTAGAACGTACCACATTTATTTAGTTTCATTATTTTTTAAATAAATTATAAAGGGAATTAAATATTCTTCCTAGGGTCCCTCCATAAACTAAACAACTAGACAGACAGTCGCCTGAGTCGCCATTAAGAGCCAGGAACTCGTGTATGCTTTTTAATTTCAAATCCTATGCTTCTGAAATTGATTTTTTTTAAATAAAAAGTACATACGGGTTATTCATTACATATGACCCCATCGCATCGTTCAGAAACGAAGGGATTGATGAAAGTATGAAAATAAAATACAGAAGACTCATATTAGGTTTATTGAGACGGCTTGATCGATGAGGCCGAACTGTCAGTGTTCATCGTCATATTTTATGGACAAGCGCTTAGTGATTCTTGTCAGGAGCTGAGGATGAGCCTTCCTGAATTTTCAGAGACCTCTCAGCTACAAGAGCCTACGCACCTCTATTTAGTAATAATGACATTAGCTGACTAATCGATAAACTCGATACACACTTGACAAGTCATATCATAACTGACCCTACATGCCGACGAGCAGGAGCGATTAGCATTACTCAATCCATCCCTGCTTTGCATATTGGTTTTGACATTTTTATTAAATATGATGGACACCTCGAATATCTCACTCTTTCCTTTAAAGTCCCTAATTATTCAAGCTCGTTGGATCTGAAGAAGTCTTCACTTCAACACAAACTCTCTCAAGGGCGTAGTGTCGTCTGACCGCAGGGCTTCAAGACTTGATATTCTATCCTTTGAGAGAGATGACAAATAGTTTGGATGGAAGCCACGCACTACGGCAATTAGGAAACACTTGAAATTCTACCTCTCAGCCGCTCATCTCCCTCAAAAGTCATTTATAATAAACAAGTATGGACTATCTGTAATTTCCAACTCGCCTCTTTTCAGCCGAATATTCATGATTTCTGTCGAATTATTTGGTAATTCTGTGGAATTTGGGATGGATTGAGGCTAGAGGGTTGGTTCATCATAGGACCAAGTTATTCCTGCTTCCTCCTCTGTCTATATATTCTCACACCTTCGCTCCCACATATCACCGACTCATCTTCCTCTTGCATAACTCAGCCCATAATCTTAAGATTATATAAAAGGACTCACAACTACAAATCTTATCATCACTTTTCTTTTTTTATGCCCGAGGACCACTCGCTCCTCTCCACATTATTAACTCCCGACTCGAAATGACTTTCCCCGGAAACGGATTGACTTTTAGTTTCAGTTGGATTGTTGCGGGGGTGGTGGGGGTCTTGTTTGGAAATGCCGTGGCCAACCCGGGATATTTCTTCTCCTCTGGACCAAAGTATTCTCCCAGCTACAGTAAGTTATTTTCTTTTGTACATGAGGGTCTATTTTAATTTTCGAATCACTAGTAATTACCTAATTGTTGATTAACAGACTTGAGGTTTTCATATGGCAGCCCTGGAGGCCATCCTCCTTATGGATTCGCACATGGGCCTCCGTCATACCCAATCTACTCCATATTCTCCAAGCCCCCTCAGTACGGACCTTCGTCATCTCCTCCCTATGGAAGTTCCGCATCTGAAAGCTACGACGAAGATGGATTCAGTTCCGGAAGTTACGAAGGAAGTGACGGGGAAGTTCCTCCCAACCCATCCAGGGGAAAAGGGAATAAACATAGAGGGAATTTCAAAGGTCAAAACCCAGAGGAAGAGATTGATGAGAATTTTAATCTCCAGCAAGACGAGGAACCTATGGAACCTATGGACAACCCCGATATGCAAACACAGTCTATGGATGACATTCAAGACCTAATGGCTAACATGGATTCTGAAGAACCCGAATCACCTGTAGTTCCAATAATGCGGCCTCCACCATTTCGTCAACAACCTGAGGTACAGAGACGACCACAAATGGTTCTAATGAACTCTATGAATGGCAGGCCAATGCCGGAGATGGCAGATGAGGCCCTCGTCATGAATCCAGACACGGATATTGAGACTGAGGAAATCCCAGAAATGCCTCGAGGTCAGCAGAATAATCCAGGAGCGGATAGACCCTCAAATGGAGGTTGGGGCCGCAGACCAACTAATGGAGGAAATAGAAATCGGGGTAAACCAACTGTTTCAAGTTCAGATTGGAGAGCTCCTAGCCAGGAAGTTGAAGAGGATGGTTTCAAACCAGGATTACCTCCATCCATTAGTAGTCTTTTAGGACAAGGATGGCCTAGTGTGTCCTCAGGATGGGGTCCAAGTAACTCAGACAACTCTGTACCAAGTGGAGGAAGTCGAAGACCATTGAGTAACGGCAGGGCTCCTCCGAAAAGAAGAAACAAGCCAAAGAATAAAAGACCGAATGGTATTACTGGGAGCCCACCCTCTAGAAATACAGCAGGAAGGTCCAACACACTTATCACATCTATGAGAACTAAAACTGAGACTGGAAGTCCTCCTGGTAGCAGAGCCCCTTTGAAGCCAACAGTATCTGGAAATTTCGAAAGTTCAAGGAGACCAGAAGGCCAAAATACAGTTCAGCGTCCAACTGAAAACTCTCAGTTAAATCTTGTCAACAATGAAATGGGACAGCAGATTGGACTGAATGTAAATGACCGTCCAGTACAGAGGCCGTCTACATCGGGTCAAGCAGAAAGGCCATCGACATCCGGGCAAGGTCAAACTTCAACATCATACGGCCCCCCTGGAGGTTCACCGTCTGCAGGTCCGTTATCCCAAAGCGATAACAATCAAGTTTTAGGAAGCCAAGGTCTTTCGTCCCAGGATGGACTTCTGGACGAAGACCTTATTCGAACAGTTCAGGAGATCATTAGCAAGTTTGAAAATTGATTTTGTAACTAAATGCTCCAAGCGTTTTTTTCAGGAATTATAGCTAGTCAGTTTTTTTAATCACAATTAGTTGATTTTAAGTGAAAGAGAATTTCTCGTGAGGAATAAATCTGAATTTTGATGCTCTATAGTTGTATATAGCATTCATAATCAGCCTTCCTACCTCATTACTGTCAAGTCTCACTCCTTTCTACAGTTCATTTCCGGTCAAGAGTTCCATCCTGTGCGTGCATCATCGGCAATAAAAGCCAATGGTCTAACACTAAATAAATAGGATGTATAATCATATGAAAAATTCCTGTTTGCCAATGCATATTTTATGTCATATAATGTTGACTGTGTGGATATTCTGTGTGGCGTTCTTAGATCAATGTAGAGTTCCTCCAAGGGTTATTTTTCCCATACAATTTGATGACAAATTGAGGGGAAATTTTTTGTTGAATATATTGAAATTGAAATTGAAATAAATTGAAAAGTGACTCCAGATTTAATCCTGAGTCAAGTGTAGAGTTTAAGATTCTAGGATTTCGTTAGGATTCTACATTTTTGGGATGATTGTATTATGTATTGTAAGCTGAAATCGGCAAGATTTAACAAATCCCAAATAGCTTAACTCACTATCCTTTTATAAATGGACTTGGCTGGAGTTGAAAATATATTTGAGCTTGAGGTTTTTCAGCTGGGAAATCGATTGGAATAAAAAATAACTCAATATTTAGCTCAAGGATAAAAAGGTTTGAATAAAAGAGAACCTGCCGAAGATATTAAATTTTAGTGTTTTATGAATACAGAGTATTGTATAAATTCTTTAGAGAATAGTTTAAATAGCTGAAAATAACTTGAAATTTAATCCACTGTTTAACAATTTAATCATTTAGTTGAATATAATTGGACTTCTTGTAATCCTCTTCACCTTAATCTAAAATTTTAAAGGCCCAAGTCTCTTGAAACTCACTCACGATTCCTTAAATTTTTTAAAATCTAAATGTACTGGATCAATAGCCACACAATATTTACATCAATTGTCCTTTAAGTCTTCCATAACCAGCATCTTATACATAGAAACGACAACTAAAATTCGTTCACAATACACTGAATCCCATAAAATGAATGAGACCAGAATATGCGAACAACAATCTGTCCCGGGACATCTCGGCTCTTACAAGTTTATTCCCATTTGCAGGGACCGAATTGGTTGGGATCTTGCGATCAATTTTTCCCCATGTATTAGAAATCGCTACTGTGGAAAATTATATTAAACCTTTAAATAACTC
The DNA here is from genome assembly GCA_034694785.1 of Agrenia bidenticulata. NCBI lineage: Eukaryota > Metazoa > Arthropoda > Collembola > Entomobryomorpha > Isotomidae > Agrenia > Agrenia bidenticulata. The sequence goes on along the minus strand of JAQFYM010001400.1, from coordinate 18,315 downwards.
TCCCTCGCACCTTGCCCTACAAAAACTTAAAGCCCCGTTATGATCTAGGGACAATGGGAAAAACACTTTCCTCTAATTACCTTGAAAAGAACAGTAATGACCTGAATTAATGAATCCATTAGCTTTGATCAGTTTTACTCTTCACCTGTCACCTGTGTCAAATAGATGTGGAATACTGACATCCTAATTTTAAATTCAGTTTAAATCAGCAACACATGAACTTATGAAACTGTGAATATAAATCAGTACAAGATAAAAACATTTTCAGTTTTTCAGTCAATTCCTACTAAATTAATATCAATATTTTTAACGCCCTTTAAGTTAGAAAAGTTCAACAGGATGGAAGCCTCAATTGGAGATTTGATCAAAAGTACACAAAAAATATTTGTATTATGCATTACAGGATATTCCATCTGGATACTTTAAAGAATATTTCATACACTGCATTGCGTTGGCTTTAAGCCTCATAGTAATAATATTATTAAATATTGGAGATGAGAGATTTAAATTACAAGGACACATTTAATTAGCTGTATCCTTTCCACAGTTAATAAACCGTACTGTTTTTTACCTGTCACTCTCCTTTTGGTTCCCATGTACAAGGGGGCATGGGATATATTATTATGAGTATTATGACTAATCCAAATGTTACAAGTCAGTATGTTCCCATCATTTTTAAGAGTCCAGGTTGACAATGTCAGTAAGTCCGGATGATTTCCTGTGGATTTCCATCATCTCAATACTATCTGCTCTTCTCATAGTACGAAACTTTACGTTAATTTAATTAAAATTCCCGTATGTTGTAGACGTACAAATTTTAATCCAATGTATATTTTTTAGTCAGGGCTTATTTATCTGATCCCGTGTCATAATCTCTTGTTCTACTTGACCCGAAGGAAGCCTTTAGAAATAATAAAGCCTCAACTTCAAACTGCTAATAACAATGAAGGTCAGTTCGTTTTGGATGACTTTAATTTTGAAATCCCATGCTCAACTACTATAGAATATCAACCCAATTATTTCATTGTTTTAAATCCCATAAGGTGACCAACCTGGGCTGGCTGACCCCCAGTCCTTGTCTTCAAATCTTCCTAACCCCCCTTTCATAAACGGGCCACAGGGTCACGGATTCTATACCTCCGGCCCTTGGAAGATCGACACACTTGGTAATGACATTGGCTTGCAGTTTTCTCAGCCGCAGCTTATCATGGCGGACTACCTAACGATTATAGACCCTTCAAGCCCTTTGGATGGAGATTTATCCCGAGGGAATACTGGGAATCCATTCTACCCGAATTCCATGACCATTGATGTGTCCAATGCATCGGGGGATGTTATGGGGATGGATGAAAGGCATTCGGACATGATGATGATGTTCATGTAACAAAGCTTTATATAATATTCATTTAATACTGTACTATAAAAAATGCAGGTAATAAAATTAAAACGTCTTAACAATGCTTAAAAAACTAATCTATGTAACAATGCAACGAAATTGAAATGCCTTAGTGAATCTCTCTAACAATACTTTTAAACATTACATAATTAGCAGGACGTCTCATTATTGGGGGCATGGAATTTTTTACAGTTAAAAATGGGGCTACTACTGGCCTTAAATTGCTTGCTTCTCCCACAACCTCACCATCATTATGAACTGAGCGAACTTCCAAAGACTGTGGCTCACGAGGCCTACTTCTAATTACGGGGGAGCTATAAATGTTATTTTGGACAGATGGGGAGCCAAACTGAATTGGATTTTGAAACATAAAAGGATTGATGGGTCGTATTCTGAACCCGGGACGAACTACATGAAGCCCTGCAACGTCAATGGTGTTGAAACTAGGACGGACGGCACTTTTGAATACAGGTACTGAAGCTGGAGGTCCCTTAATGTCTTTGGAAACAAAGTCCTCACTAAATTGGGTAAGAATCTCCACCGCTTTGTGCATCTCATTTGAAGGTGATGAGATTGAATAGGAAGGTCCTACTTCAGCGGAATTTTGAATCTGCTCAAAGTTTTCTTGGTAAGTGGAGGATTCGGGGATATTTTTACTTGGGGAATTTTGAAGGTCCCTAAAGATTGGACTAGAGATTGCCGGAGTGGGTCGAACGTTAGGGAAAGGGACGGGATGAGTTGGACTTCGAGATGGTATGGGCACTGGGACAGAAGAGCGAACACCCGTGTCAAATTCAGGTTCCAGTTTTTCGGATTCAGGGGACACTTGAGGTGTTTTTATTTGTAAGGGTGGTCTCAGATTATTGTGCTCGGAGATTTGAAGGTTCCCTCCCGTAGATTGAAGCGTTGGATGGGTCGGAAGATCTATAAAATCTGCTGTCGAATATTCAATAGAATCCTTCGTCAGTGGGCGCAGAGGTCTCGAGTTTCGAATTCTGTTGTTGATAATACTGGAAAAGCTGTTTTGAAAAGTTTCTTGTCTTCTTGGTAAGTCGGGGCTAAAGTGTTGAACCTGGTTATCATTTCCGTTGGGAAAGTCGTATTGTAATTCACCACTGCTAATTTGTGGTCTATAGTTACTCTTTTGCTCTCCATCTATTTCCGAGACTTTGGTATCCTTGGGTTGTTGTCGAGGTATGGAATTTCGAAATTGCTCTTCCCGGGAATCAACGAATTTATCATTTGGTGCGGTGGAAGGCTCGGGTTGGGAGTTTCGAACGCTGTTTGCATCTCCACTAGAGAAGCTGTCCTCTGCTGAGCTGGTTTTTGTTCTAGATGTCTTAGGTCTCGAGTTTCGATTCTTTTTCTGAACCTTTTTCCTAGAACTCTGACCTTGTTCCCTTGAAGGCTGAGCCGTGTTTACAGAGCTTGACACTTGTTGTTGTTTTTGTGTTTGAAAATCGTTTGCACTGAGTTGGTAGTCAACAGGAGAATAATCCCCAGTACTGAATCTCGTATTTTCCAATGAATGAGCATCGGGCTCTTGAAATCTTCCTTGGTCGTTTTTCGAAATAGTATCGACGACAAAGTAGCTGGAAATGTGAGGATCGGTACTAGAGCCACCAGTGGGGCGGCGTTTCATGTGTCCAACCAGAATGGCTAGATAGTGTTCAGAAAATTTTAGCTCTTTCACACCAATATGGAAAAAAAAATTTCTAAGCAATTAATAACAACATAAATGTTTATTTTACTTACAATAAGCGAGGGTGTCGAGAGGGTCGGATCGGGATCCACCTTGAGTCAGTTGAGAGTAAACGGCATCCTCCGCAGGGCCCTGGTAATCTCCAAGGACAAAATCTCCTTGGGATGAATAGAGAAAAATCGTTAATAAAATAGTAAACTTCATGCTGAAATTAGATGGAAGTCCATGTGCTTGTTAAAGGAGCTCCGTATCAAAAGTGGAGCTAGAAAATCAAGTCAAGTGTGAAGTGAGAGGAAATATTACAGGAAGTGACTTTTGTAACAAAAGTCAGATAATTTCGCCCCCATCGCCTCTTACAGAGAAGCCCCACGTTTATTATCAAGTTGATAATATCAACCAAGAGATTCAATTGCCAACACGATCCCCATCTCAATTAGTAGTAAGAAGAGATCGAGATTCTTTTGGCTGTTTTTTGCGAGGAATAAGCTCAGGGGATATAACTTGTAAGTTGTAGATACTGCAAAAGATTTCTACATTTTTTTTCAAGTTCGATTGCTGAAATGTAAACATTCAAGATTTTTATTTATTTTCTTTCACATTTACTTGAGTCGCGTTGACTAATCTTGAGTAATTATCCAATTTTCTCACGTAGTTATTTTATGTTAATAAGATTTATGGGGCATTTCTCAGCAATCTTTAACCCTATCTTATTTCAGCTATTTTAAAGTGTTTTTGTAAGGCTTTGAAAGAAGTCAAAATTGAAAACATTGTGATTGTGTTTTTTTTGGAAAGATCAAGACATTTAGAGAGTTGCGTTGGGATGCGTCCTTGTACGATTACGATGGCATACAATGCAAGAATTAATTATAATTGGTGAGATTGAGATGAGAAAGTTCCTCTGTTTTTTGCATTCACTGTCATTTACGGAAACTAGATGAAGAGCGATCTATTGTGTCAGAATTAATATTTAAAATTCTGCAGCCCCATGCACACCTTTTACTTATTCAATGTCGTGTTTAATCTTTTGTCGGCATTTTAAGTTGTAGCTAAACACTTTCAAAATGCAGTCGGCTGCAACCAAGTGTAATTGACGAGGTCATTAGTCACTTAGATGGGTTGACGTGAACTTAAATAATATTCATTTTCATCTATCCAACATTTGAAAAATTTGAGGAACACATACGCCCATATCTATAATGCAGAGTAGACCACGACCACGTATGCTTTTTTTGTAAATCTATAGATTCCACAATTTCTTTGTATATTTTGATACAGTTCAGTGCGTTTTATTGCCTGGTTCACATGAATATCTTCAAGAGAATTAACAGCTAGTTAGATTTGAAATTGAAATGAGAAATTTATTGACAGAAAGTGACGACGAAGTTGACGTTGTTTGGACAGTTGTGGAGTCCAGCCATATCGTCATAAGCGTAGCTGTAGGCCGAAGGGCAAGTCTCGTGGATGAGCTTGACGTATTGAGTTTGAATGACAGGGCCGGAGCTGCATACGTGGGGCTCAATTGGAGGAGTAGGGCAACAGTAATTGACACCAGGGACGATGTCTTCTGGGCGTCCAAGTCCGAAAGGTGGGGGGTAGTTCCATTTCTTACAGGGAGAAAGGCACTGGACAGTTCGTCCATTCTTAATTACCCTGAGGTCACCGACGTCATTGTCGTTGGTGGGGCATCGGTCAAGAGACAGAGCACAGTTGGTTGGTACGCAAGCACCTCCCTTAAATCATCATAACTAACGTTAGTACAATTCTATTTTACATACATTAATGTCAGTTAAAAAGTCAAGAAATTTACATTTTTGTCAGGGATGATTTCAGCGGGGAGACTGTAGCCGTCGACAAGGCTGACATCATACCATACGTCATTGGGGTCACTGGTAGGTGGGAAGAAGAACTCGACCTTGGTTTCTGCAGGAGGGTCACATCCAGTTGGTCCACAGGGGTCAGTTGACTGACCAACCTCGCAGTTCTGTCCGCTTCCATCACAGCCAGTCTTAGGCCAGAATCGTCCACCCCAACCGCCGTCCGGGATCTCGTAGTTGTAGCTGGCTCCATTGCTGAGGTGGGCAATTCCACCGGCTAGTGGAGGTCCTTGAGCATTCGTGAGGGGAGAAATCCAGATTTCTTGGGGGCACCTGTTGTTGAAGGTGATCCGTCTGGCGGATGCCAAGGCCAAAAGCCCGAGGAAAATTGCGAATGATTTCATATTCTGAAATAAGAAGAAACAAATTAATCTCTCTTACTATAAAGCCTTTAGCATAGTATAGGGTTATTAAAATTTTGAGAAAGTTGTGTGATGCTATTATGCTCAGTACTTAAAATTTCAAAAGCCCAACTTACCAAGTCTTCGTTTTGACGAGTTTCAAAAGGAATACTGCCTTATTCAGAGACTGAGTCTTCTTATTTATACACATTTGGGCCAAAAAGTAGTGAAAATATGGGATGAGTGCAAAGAAATTATCCCAAAAACATGTCATGTGAACATTTGTAATATTTACACTCCTTTTCTTCTGATTTGTTTTCATTTTGACATCCACCAATCCCCACAGGCTTGACAATTAATAATTAATTTTTTTAATTTTTTACATAATGTCAAATTATGATTGATCTCTGGCTAATCTAGAGCATGAAAAAGATGGCAACCAAATCAAATCACGTGCAAATAACAATGTGACATTCTCATTAAAATCCGTTCGTTTGTAACGGGGAGAATTGTGTTGGGGATTTCTGGAAGTTGGGCATAAAATTTAATCTGTCAGTGTACGTGTTTAAACTAGTTTTCATTGCCCAATTCAACCTCATTAAAACGAAGATAATATCATTCATCATTGATTAGCTTATCATGGAGCTTGTCTTGATAATCTCAATCGGCAATTAGTCCAGACATGAATATCTCCGGTTGAAGAGTAAATGTTGAAGCTGTCTATTGCAATCGCGCCATGCCATCCACATCATTTCCATCCCTTAAGTTAATTAGAATAAATATTTAAAACTTATGTAATAACCCAACCTGGTTTCAATCATTATTTGCATGGAGTTGGAGTGTTCAATTTTATCAATCGTTAAGCCATGTAATATAGACAGAGAGACCTCATATCTCATGAACACATAATGAATTATTTTACTGCATGTGTTCTATTTTATATAAATTATCTGTCACAAATTTGTGTTCGAATTGAGAGCATATCAAGGATTTATACGAGTATTACAGGAACCAAAAAAATCACTTATATAACTTACGAGAATAGTCATTTCATAAAAATACAACTCCGAACTACAAGGATCGAAGTTATATAATTAATTATGTGATTATAAAGAAGATATTTATTATAGTAGCATAAATACATGATATCATGCGTCTTATTATTGATTTGATTATACATTAAACACCTAACCCTTAACGAAACTGGGCTTGTCTTATTTTACGATAAATATCGGTTTAATTTAATATTCGGATTTATAATAATATTAATAATACCCTATAAGATAAGTACTGCACTAACATATTGAGGAATCATATGATGTTCAAATAAATATTTACATCTACAATACCACATACTTGAAGGTACTATATAGCCCGTCTTTAATACCCGGTCATTACCAAACCACTCTAAAGCCAACTTAAGCTGAAGATCTGTCGTTTCCATTAAAGATTACAAACGCCTAATTAAATTGTATTTCACTTGACATGCACTTTTTTCCCAAGTAGTTCCATTAAAAGTGCGAGAGTGTGGCACATTGATTCAAATACATTTCCCCACCTGGCTTTTCCGACTCTCCCTCCAATCCATTTCTTCAAGTACTGTTGCAGCTTTTTGCCAAGATTTTAACCGTATTAAAAACTAAATACCCCTAAACTATTTAAATCTCAAATAATTATAAATATTTGAATGCAAACTATATTTATAATACTTTAAAGAAATTCAAAAATGATCAAATCCAATGCTTAAAGTATCACATTAGGCTATAAATTGAACTCACTAGTCGAGGTCTGTTACAACTGCTTGTAACTTTACAAGCTACTTCCCACTGTGATTTATAATTAATATCTCTGGTCTCCCTTCAAGTCGTATAAATCTTTCGCCTTTTACTAAAGATTTCCGTGGAGGGGGACATTCAATGAGTAATTAGGAATTTTTTGACTGGTCTACTGAAAAGTGGACCTCATAAATAAACCAAAAATATTGCATTTCTTCTTCAAATCTCAAAACTGTGGTCGTTTAGATTTTTCTACAAGCTTTAACAAATATGAATATCATGATTGAACAAGTGGTGGTATATTTCTGGTTAAATCACTTACAATAGTTTTATACCTTCAGCTTACTTTTGGATGTATTTTAATTGCTTGGTTCATGTTTATCTGTCTTTCGCAAGACATTCATTGACATGCATTCTTTGGAGCGTTTTACATCCTGCCAATTGAAATTATAACCCCGCGTCGCAAATTACATTTCAAATCTGCAGTCACAATTGTTTTGACAGGGCTCCTAAACTTTGTTAACATTATTATGCATTCACAGAGACTTCAGTGGAATCAGTTAAGCCCAAACAAGACTTTAAACATAGGGACACTATGCACTACCCAACGGGTATTCTAACCTGATGCAAAAACGAAAACCCGAAAACCTTATGAATAAATGAAACTAGCTATCATCTTTTTACAATTACGTACCAGATTTGATTTGATTTGATACTTTATTGTCAAATAGTTTCAAATTACATTGTAGTTTGTTCTTCCAACCGTGACAGTTATAGAAAGACAGAACATAGAAAGTCCAGTGGTTTTCAAATATCCGACTATATAGCAAATAATTGTCTAGTTTAATCTAAAGGTACTAGAAAAATTTACATAAAATAGCTGCGCAACTTAATAACCTGAAATTCCTTTCCCGGGGCTCTCGTTTTAAAAGCCATATTTCTAAAACATTCTCTACTTAAAAAATCATTGCTGCTTAAATTGAATTGAATTCAATTTCCAAATATTTTAATTACGTTGTTGAAACTCTAAATTTAATAAAACAGAAATAGGGTTGGCTATAAAATCAAAAATATCACAAATTCTATGATTTTTGTGTCATGACTTTGTATGAATATCATATTTCTCAGTCACATTAGTCAAAATTCCGACAAATTTTCCATTTAAATCCCCAATTCGTCTAAAACCTAATCAATGATTTAAAACAATGCCAGTACTAACAGTAAGATGACAACAGGTTTAATTGGGCTGTTATAGCGTCTCTTAGCAAAAATATTCTCACATTTGTAGTTTCTGAAAAAAAAAAAAAAAACGACAAAGAAAATAAATTAAATTCGAATTCGAACTGAAAAAATCCAATAGAAATAATAATATTAAAATAGCTGTTGTTTTATCTAAGGGTTTGACGAATAAAACCACTGGATACCTTCTGATTCAAACTGCTGAGCAATTTATCTCAACGGATCGTGTTTGTCATACTTTTTGCCCCTATCAATGACATGACATGTTTTGACGGGCCAACCCTAAATAAAAATAATCCAGCCAATCAAAATTAAATTTTCATTCCCAATTAGATTCTAATCAAGAAACTGGGTTGATAAATTGGATTTCAAAGTTAATACAAGTAAATTTCAAAATTAGGTTGCTAAAGTATTTTCTGTTTGACCAGTATGATTTTATTGTCCAACACATTTCTGTGTTATCCCAGTTGATCGGCGTTGCTCAAATACTTTCGAGCCATGACTAAAGTAGATTTATTGTGGAAGCTTATCGCTCGTAATAATAAATTATTTGGACAGTTTTACACCCTACCAATTGAAATCGACACTGTACGTCGCCAAATATTTGTAACAAAAAAACGTCAATTAATTAAATCTGCCATCACGATTGTTTTAACATTCCTCCTAAACTTTGTCCCCCAACTGTTGAAAATCCTATTGGTCTTTAAGCTTCGAAATGTCATCGAGTCCCGAGATCAGTTTGATACATTTATGCGAGGGTTCAATTTTTCAGTCTACTGCCTAATGTCGGGTATAAAACCTCTGCTCGGGTTATTGCTGTTTTCTTTTGCCCCCGATATTTGTCACGCATTCAACTCTCTCATTCTTCTTGAATCCACAATCAAGTCAGAAAGTAAGTCGTGCTTAATCTGTGTCTGTGAATAATTAAGTTTAGAATATTATCCTTACAGATTGCTCCAGAAAAAATGAGAAACAAAGTCAGACGACCCTTCATCTACTCCTATCAAAACTTGTGGAGCATTTTTTTTGCCATCTTCCCACATTTATCGTTCCAGTTGGACTTATAGTGTCATTTTATATGATTGGCATTAATGCAGATTCGGGCTATCTTATTGCTGAATACTTTGGAGACACGAAAGATTTCTCAGTCGTCGAATTCGTTGAGGGAAATATTTTAGCCAAAATATTGTTTCTGCTGTTCAGATTCATTATGATTTACTTTGAAATGCTGGATATCTGCAGGTCTGTATTGTTGGCTGGGTTTATATTCATTACATGGATCTTATTCTTGAATACTTCAGTCGAAGGGCTTGATACAATTTATGGAAATAAGGCCGGAGAATTGTCGAAAGCGTGGTACTTGAAAAGGTACACTCAATTGCTACTGATCGTAAAAATATTAACCAATACAATTAAATACGGTCTCTTTGTGGCATTGTCAATTATCGGATCGGCCATAGTTTTCTATAATACTGTAACAGTGAAGGGCTACGATATTCTGCCCCTCATCTTGTATCTTTTGGCACCCTCTTTGTCTATCCAACTATTGGTTATGCTGTATGTTGTTTTCCCTCTTATCATCTTCTGTCATGAGCGGTCTAAAATTATGCTGGACTTGTGGAGTCACCACTGGTCAATCGACATTAATGGAAAGTACTGGAGGAGAAAAATTAGAAGCATAAACACAATTACATTTTATGGAGGGCTGGTGGATTGTAACTTTTTTCGTTTGTGTAATGAAACAAAGACAGAATACTATTATGCAATTATAAACTATACGGTCTCTGTTTTACTGTCATTCTGAACTCATTTAAAATAAATTGTATTATTGTGAATATTATTTCTATCCATGACGTTGGGTTAAAAATAAAACTCTGAAGATAATTATAATCATTAGGTACTTTAACAGTTTAACACCGATCCTTAGTTTATTTGTATAAGATGTAATGAGTAATCACGTTTTATCAGTAAAAACCTATATGCCAAATTTCATCACTCTAAGTTCAACCATATCGAAGTTATCAGAAACCCCAAGCAAAAACTAAATTTAAGGTAACTAAATGTATTCCAAATTTTATGAAGTAAAGTGACCTAATAATCAGAGACATTTTAGGAATGTATATTCATCGGTTCATATTTTCCCATATATTAACCACAGGTACATATTTACAAATAGGTCAGTATATTTTTATTAAACAACTGCAGATCAAAAAATCATTTCACAAATGTAAGTAGAACAGTAATAAAGTTATTCACCAAAGCAAAGCTAAGTTTCTCCTACACATAAAATAGTTATGCAAAAAATCAGTTAAAATTCAATAATTTATAAAAACTAAATTAATTACCATCGGTAATAGACCATATGTTTAAAATCAATTTTTTAATTCTCTTCTTCTTAATCGCAGTCTGATTTCCTTAAGAAGAGTCATCTTTGACCTACATTCATAAAATGCCGTCACAAATAGACGAACGAGTAATTTGCGCAGTGTCCAACCCAACTTTCTTACCGATCTGTAGATCCGCTTCCTCCAAAAAAATCCAACTTCCATCACACAAAAGCCACCACTTACCATAAGACATCCAGCCAGTAGAATGAAAACGGCCAAAATATTACCCCAAGTTGTCAGAGGCTTGTATGTATTGGTCCATTTATTAGTTACCATATTGTAGGCATAAAATTCCGAGAAGGTGTACGCATACCGCCATTGATTCACAATCCCGGATTCTAATAGTTTATTAATCCGCAGAATAATTTGGTTGTCAATCCAGCGCTCCATCTCCCAGCCAACTTTCTGTGTGCCATACACAAATGTAGAACCTTTGGAAATCGGTCCAGTAATCGGAGGTTCAAGCATCCGAAGTTTCATTTCGATGATTTTGAGTTCACTTCCCCAGTCCATGTAAGCAGTGTGGTTACAATCCTTTAAGATGTCCACAAATGTGATGTTCTTAGATATGAGCCTCTGACAATAAGGATATACTTGAGATCTGTTGGCCAGTGTGATAAAGAAAAAATCATAGTCTGATTTTGAAAAATAATCTCGACCCACGTCTCTGTACAGTTTGGCTGTGGCTTGATACTCCCCTCGAGCAAATTTATAGTATCGAAGGTAAACAGGTCTGGTACAGTAGTTCTCTTTTTTCTCATTTTCATCCTCCGGCTCCTGCTCATTGGGGAAGTCGTACATGCCTTTCTCATAGATTGTAAAATTGTGGTCCACAAGATCTCTAAAGTTTTCGAGTATCCTCGGGCGAGGGGGTGCAGTGATTTCTTGTATATTCCTTCCGCGATAAGCATTTGACAAGACTACCGACAGAAGGCAAAACGCACCGGACAGGAAATATACCAAGCCACTTTTATTAGCGTCGGCAGGGGTACGGAACCCTTGCTCTAGGAACAGTTTGAACCCCACAAACATATGCTCTAGCTTGAACTTAAGATTTAAGCTAAAGTTATTCGAAACTGATAGGGAAAGACCCAGCAGGACATAAAATACTATGACGCTAAGCCATGTCGGTACATCGAATGCGGAAATCAATCCGCGAAAGTCAACTAACTGGTCCCCAGTAATGCCGCAGGTAATGAAGGAGTACTCATCTTGTTTGTTCAGGAAATATTCTGAAATCACTGAATGATATAGGATCGGATAAGATGGGGGTGGATTCTGATATTTTGGATTGATTTTTCTAAGAATAGTTGCATTTTTTACAGCCAGATAAAAAAACAAGATCTCAATGGAAAAGTTTTTCTGCGGAATGTACTCGTGAATATTGGTGAAGGAGACTTTTTGGGCATTTACGGCTAAACCCAGTTCATCGATTCGGTCAAAGTCATAAGTCTTGTCTTTGGGGTTTACGGTACCTGGAAATACTCCCCAACTTATGCCATTGTTGATTCTGCTCACAGCTTCAAGTATGTCGTCAAGAATCTTTCGAGTTAGATCAGGGAAGGTCAAGGAATAAGGTAATTGTGTGATTCCTGATGATGAGCAGAAATGGCAAGGGATATCAAACTCAGGTGATATTTTTGGGATTGAGCCGGCTGAGATTTTTAAGATTAGCAAGTAGATTGGTCTATTTCGAACAACGTTTTGGAGATGCTTAAGCCAACTTTTCGTTTCAAACGAAAGCCGCTTGACGAGGACGTGGTATTGTCCTGTCGTTGAGATGAATGGGAACCATGTCTGAATCTCCTGCCTATGAAATAACGGATTTTCTACGTAATTCATTGTACCAATACTAAGCTATCAAAAAATAATTTTAAGTACTATCAAAGTATAATTGTAATATCAAATCACCTCATCCAGAATTTCTCAAAGGGCGTTGAAAATCGTGTTGGTATTCCGTATGTGCGTGATAACCGATTTTGGGTTCGAGGAATCAGGTAGAATTGGGCTATACAGCGCCAATTATACGGTCGTAATCGTTGCGACGGTATTAAAACCGGTTCCTTTCCTTTCATGTATATCCCGGGAGGTGTGTACACGTAGCGGGAGAGGAGGATAGGGACGCCATAGTCTTTCAGCTCTAATTCGGCCTCGTATGTTATCAAATGAATGAGACAGTCACCAAATAGTTCAAGGTACGAATCCAGATTTTCGATTCTCAAGATGGGTTTAGTGTCAACTATTATTTTAGGACTGGGAATTCTGGAACAAGAAATAAAGCTTTGACTATGCCATATCCACATCCACACTAGCAATTCTAGTTTCCCCATGTTGTTAGGAACAATTTAATTTCAATGTTTTAACGGTGTTCAAACGATTTTTGGGAGAAGAGTTTATTGGAGAGCAGTTGGTCAGGTCAGGACTGATCCAAATTGTTGTTGTGGATCAAGAATGGTTTATGGATTGTTTAAAAAAACAAGTTTGTGGGTACCTTTGTGTAAATACGATGCCATGGGCTTGAATAGCTATAAATTATTAAACTTTATTTAGATATTGAAAGCAGTAACCAAACCTCATTTCGTGTCAAACGGATCTGGACTTACAGTTAGTGTGACTCCTTTCTATTTTTGTCATATCTCCCATCATCAAATATATGGCATGTCTCTCCTGTAGGAGTTGAATTCTTCATTTTTAAATCATTAAATCCCCAAGGTATTTCTTAGGTTTCTTCATCCAGTGCTCGTGAGTCTGAAAGGTTGACAAGGACAAATGTTAGGTCGTAGGGAACAGAACGGCTAATAACTTTTAAAAGCAGAATTGGGACCACCTCATACAACCAAATCGTTTGAACCACACATGTTGTGAATCAATACCAAATTCATTTAGTATATTAAACTCTATTGATGTATTGATTATTTTGTGTGGGATTTGACACAATTTATAAATATTTGAGTCCAAATTTGACTTATGGTGAGTATTTCTTCTTCGGTCATGAATTTATTGAAATACCGGACTGTAATGTGGACCTACGGACTCCGAAACACCATTGAGATGTATATAGGTGGATGTTTTGTATTGCAATCGTATTTTTTCATTGTTCCGAACTTCGAATCAAAATATGTTGATCTCAATTACAATATGAATGCAGAATTAAGGATTACTTAGTAATTGAGACTGATTGAGGTTTACCCCAGTGCATACATAATTTGGGGAATGAATCATATGTTTAATCAATAATATGACGAAAAATGTGACTGTTATTGGGATAAAATGTTTCGGGGTGAATTGTTTTTACATGATTTTAACATTACGCCGTCTAGTTAGGACCTAGAAGATAAACACACAAAACAAATCCACTTTCGCTTGGATAAGTTGTAACTGAGATTTGGATCGAACTGCCCAAATATGAATCCCATAGGAAAGTGTAAATCAATATTTCTTAGGGTAAATACAAGACGAATTATATCACAAAACCTGTCCATCTTATTCTCATTCAAATTATGTTCCCCACTGAATTTGCATAGCATCTCTGAAATATATCCCAAAGAATACAATTAATGTCGCTGCAATATTTGTAATTATGTCTCTTGATTTAAATATCTGGTTGTTTCTGTACCATCCACTACTACCATTTAGCATGTGGATTGAGTGTGGGAACTAATCTTTGTGTGTCCGGATCGATTGGAATCGGAAGATAAGACAAGCGGCTTTCCTTGAAGTATCAACTTTATTTTATTCAAGTTATCTCGTGTGACTCCGAATATAAAAAAGTAGTAGACAGCACTGAAGACTTCCGTCGCACAGAAAGTCAGAGTGAAGTACCATTTGAGTGGATCCTCCTTGCCAAAGTAGAGGAAGGCCAAAAATCTAATAAGGATCGGTGAGCCTGATCCCAACAGCAGCTTTAGGAATAAAGTGGACCTATAAATACAATCAACATCTCGTTCATCAACAACCAAATATGAACAAGTACAAAATAATTAAACCTTACGATTTAACAAATTTGGTTTTGAATGACGGATTGTTAAACTTGGAGCTGAATCTGAGGTGGCCAATAATGAAGCCGCTGAGTAAAACGGAGATAAGTGTCAAAAGAATCATGACGGCAAGTATTTGGTCAAAGATGAGAGTTTCGGGAGGACTGCAGCGGCCGTGGGCAAACTTACCAGACTCTTGCACCCAACTTGATAATCTAGATCATCAGATACAAGTGATTACGAGTTCTGATTTTGGCATACGGATTTTCAATTATTTTAATAGTGAGGCATAGGCATTGCCATATTTATTCTTACGGATATTGTCTTGCGAATATTTGGTCGATTGTAATGAGAACAAGAGGTCCTAGCCAAATTATTGGCAAATATATCTTTAACTTATACAAACTCCGAGTCATTTGCGTAACTCTGAATGTCATCTTCCTAAAATAGATGTTAATTGTCAACAACTTGAGCTGAGCTGTAGAATTAATTAATGCCCTGGAACTGGGACTGACCAAAACGTGAGGAACATGTGCCAATGTGTCACAAAATTTGAGGCAGTCAAGACAACTTGGAGGTACCTTGCTGTGCTATCTGAGTCATCCAAAACCAAAATCAATCATTGCATTTTCTATTCCCCAAAAAAGATGGGTATATTTTGAAATGAAGCTATTCAGTTTTATATCCTACACCAAATTAGACAATTTTTTGTGGTTTCCACTTCCAACCATGACGCGTCCAGGATTGTAAGGAGTCCACTGAGAAAGAAATATAGAACGGATACACAACAGAGACAACAAATGAGCCATCCTACCACATTGTGGCTTTTCCACAGAATGATATAAATAATTGCCACAGACAGAAAAGCTACAGAGCTGAAGATGTCGGAAATGCCCACAGAATAGCGGGAAACGATCTGGAATGACAAATTTAGCTAATTAAATACAAACTGTGGATAAGCGAATTTATTAAGTAGGCCGAAGCAATTTGAATGGTACTTACATAAGTATGGTAATCCACTAATGAAGATTTGCACACAATGAGAACGAAATTTTCAAATCGGTCGGTGTAATTGGAATTTAGACTATGTGTGTCATTGTTATCATAAATATCCTCGTTGAGACAGTAAGAAGAAGAAGGAAGACGTAGCCAGAGGGGATCGAAGGGCCACCGAAGTCCAAGCTCTACATTGTGACCTTGAACCCTGAACCTAAAATATACCAGGATTCCGGTTACCTTCATTTATTAAGTGCCTTTTAGTATTACAAATTCCAATGCTATATGTAAAGTAGATTATAAAAATACCATATATCCCGAGTATTTTTTAATACCGTCAACTCGGTACAATTGGGAATCCCTTTGATTTGCAAAGTAGAGTTGAATTGATCATCTTCAATGTTAAAGAGTTCATAGGTCATGTCTTGGTCTGATGACAGGTTGGAAGAATTATCAAGGGAATCAGACAAGTTTTTTAATTGGAATTGATTAAGGGGAGATTTGTAACACTTGGGAACCTTTGAGGTCTCCTATGACATAAACTCGTGAAATCCACAGCACTTGCTAACGTATTCATCAATGCCGTTCCGATCCTTGGCTATAGTCTCACTCCACCACTGCAGAATTATTAAAACAACTAGAGTCAAGTTTGACATGACAATGATTGCGAGATATGAAAATTTTAAATCGATAAATTTCCACAGCCTCGGCTCGTATTTTTTTGAATGAGTTCCATGAAATGATATTTTTTAAGAGTTCTTCCTCAATATAAAAATATTTGTTGTTCCGTAAACAAGGAACTGAAGGAACCTTACATGCGAGACGAAGCTAATTCTATAAATTTAGAATCAAATTTAAAATATCTTTAATAACATGGTGTACAGATTTCTGCCTATCCTAACTCGCCTTGAGTTCGGAGTGGTAAACAAATAAAAAATCGTTAGTTGTTGATGACATTATATATGGTTGGAACGTGA
This sequence comes from Agrenia bidenticulata, assembly GCA_034694785.1. Taxonomy (NCBI): domain Eukaryota; kingdom Metazoa; phylum Arthropoda; class Collembola; order Entomobryomorpha; family Isotomidae; genus Agrenia; species Agrenia bidenticulata. The sequence continues at coordinate 1,651 of JAQFYM010001400.1, read as the reverse complement.
TAATCAACTTTAGAATACTAATGTGTAGCCTCAAGCTGCACATTAAAATTGTTAGCTTCTAGTACAAAAACTGGTTTCCAGTTTATCATATGGTCACTGTCTCATACATTACGAACGACCCAATGCAGTGATAAAATATTTTTTATTGACGCAATTGCTTATGAATGTTATTGGGCTTTCATTTCCTTGTAGATATATTCACAAGAAACCAAAATACTGTTACAGGTTACAAGTAAGAGATTTTAAAAAAAACACTCGACTGTCCTCATACCAAATAGTTCAAGGCAATACAATTCCAAATTTTCCTGCAACCTTGTCCGCTTCTCCAGCTATTTGTCCTCGTAACGTAAGGGGTTATTTAGGGTCAAATCCAAAACACCAGTCTATTCTGCAAATTTCATGTCATATGTCATAATCAATATCACAGAATCTCATAATCACAGAAATGTTCCGTGTGAATAAGATTTGAGTATTCAGATTAAGAGCCGCGGTGAATTTAAACCACGCAAATTCCTAAAGTTGGTTTTATATGACATTTAAATCCATTTGTAGATTCTTGAACAGAGCTTGTCAATGTTAGTTTTAAAGAACTCCTGGCGCAGTTCAGTTGGCATCTATCTAAAATCGAATGGTGAATGGAGTTTAAAATTAAAATCAATGAAATGTTTGTTTTAAAAATATATTTTATTCTACCAGGGTTTCATCCAAACTTTTTAAAGTTACAAATTCATACGTTTCGTACCATTACTACCTGAAAATGTAAATCCTTCCATTTATATTAGGGATTAGAAAACAGAGTACCTGGTATTATGCTATTTAATACTTTATCAGGGTTACAATACGATAGAATAAAAACTCGATATAATATAAATTATTAATGCCATTAAACAGATCTGACTTGTTGTATGAAAATTAGGATTCAAGTCGCCACGAAGCAAGTCGGATGTCTTGAAGGTCTTCTTGAAGATTCTTGACCCGTTATCTTGATGGTGTTAATTCTACGTATTTATAACGCGAGTAAGATACCTATACCGAAAAGTAGTAAATCGTCAATTAATTTGAGGCATGTCTCAAACCTATACTGTCAATACATTATATTCGCGGCGCTAATAAAGGCTGAAGTGGCTGAACTTTATTTAAACAGTAAATAGGACGAGCTGTAATAATATTGATAAATTATTATGATGTCCAACCCCGTTTTGGGTTTCAAACATTCCTCCTGAGTGTCTTCACGACTTAAAATTTGAAAATTAGGCAAGTTTTGATATTTTCGAATTATGATAGACATTGACTTATTTTGGAAGCTTGCAGAAATAAACAACAAAGTTTATGGGTTACTTGTTTACCATCTACCAATTCAAATCAACACTACTCGTCGACAACTAGTTGTGACAAAAGACAAGTGGCTTTTAATTAAATCTGGACTCATAACTGTTTTAGCGTGGCTCTTAAGCTTTGTCCCTCAACTCTGCCAATTTATATTATTTGTTTTGAACCGCCCAAGCGTGGACGACTCCCGAAATTATTAAGTATCGACAGATACTTTATGCGAATGCTCTTGCGTCCGTCTGTCTGTCTGTCTGTCCCTCCGCACGATTACGCTCGAACGGGTCAACCAATCTTCATGAAACTTGGCACACATGTTCTACGA
>JAQFYM010001399.1:0-34409 GCA_034694785.1 Agrenia bidenticulata | reverse complement strand
ATACTTTTTTAAAAAAGAGGGCATTAATGATATTTTTTACATAAAAAAGGGGTATTAATTTGAATTTTGGCAAAAAAAGGGGTATTAATAAAATAAACCCTATTTTTATTGCTATAAAAATAATCTTATACGATATTATAAAAAAGTAAAGACTATTGATCAATCTTTTTTATTACTTAATGCGGTATTTATACCGCGGTAAAAATGTTTTCCAGTTGATAAAACTTAGAAAAAACATTTTTTTAGTTGGCTCTTTTACATTATGATCATTTTGTCGCTATTATTAAGAAAAAGAAAAATGTTTTATTACAAAGTTTTAAAGCTTAAATTCTGCAAGCTTTTTGCATGGCGGCAATTTAACTATGGAAAAAAATAGTTTACAATACATACAAAGACTTACAAGAGAAAGTATTTTAAAATTTTATGTAAATATAAAAACATATTTACACAACTAATACAAAAAAACATTAATGTTTACTTTGGCTTGCTTTATATGGCGTATATTATAATGCGAAAAGCAAAACAAAACGAACTGATCTAAAATAAAATGTTTGCAAATGTTGAAACTTTAAAAAACGACGCAATTGCACGCCATTAAAAGTCTAAAAATGCTTATTTATATATCAATTTTTACTCTTAATAAATTGCAATGTAAAAGTTAAAAAAAATGTCGGACGGGGTGCGCCTTCAAGAAAAATTATAATTAAAAGATTTTCAGGCTTTAAATATTTCATTGCCTTCAAAAACAATAAGCAAATTTTTAAGATTTATAAAAAATCTTTTTTTATAATAAATGTCGTAAAAATCAAACTAACCAAGAAATATATTGAAATTAAAAATACGACTGTAAAGCAACATGGATTTAATACATATTGCCATTAATACGTCAATTATACGCAAATGGTTAGACAAACACAAATTTCAAAATAGTACGTCAATTTTTTTTTATTGTTTGCATTTTACTGGGGGTATAAAATAATTTCCAGAATAACATCAAATAAATTTATCAATATGTATACAATAGTGTTGGACGTAACAAATTTTGAACCAACCTTTGTTTAAGTGTAGAGAATAAGAAAAATGTACAGGTCTATAATGCGTCTTTTAATATATGAAGTTACTTACACGATCAACAATTGCTTTGATAAAAGACAGACTAAAGAAATATTTGGTCTAATACTTTTTTCGCTTTTTAAAACCCCCAATGCATCATTGTTAATTATAACTAAAATTATAGTTTTTTTTAGTTTTTTGAACCCCATTTATAGCATTTTCCTACCGGATTGCCCTAGCTCTAAAGAAAAACCTACATATTATTAGTTTTTTATTTTTTTTTCATTGACAGTATTACACACAAAACTCAACGTAAAGCCATTATCTTTTAAAGATGATTTTTTTTTATATTTTATTTCATATTTTACTTGCTGTAGAAAATTTTAACTAGGTATACAGCTATTTGTAAAAACAAGCAATCTAAAAGTTACAGTGTATACAATATAAAAAGTTTTGCCGTTAAAAAATAACTATAAGCAAAATTTGAAAAAGATTGAGCATAATTTTGTGTTTTCTGCTCTTTTGTTACTATAGGTATAGAAATATGAAAAAAAAAATCATATAGTGTTTTTTTTTTATATAAATATTTTTTTTTTAGTTATTTGCATAAAAGACGATAAAAAATTAAAGTGTTTATGCTGATTAAAGGAACGAACATGTATGGTAGACGTTAGCTTATAAAAACGCAGAATTACATACATATATATAATAAATGTAATATTTATCTAGTAGTGATAGTGTAAATTATAGATGTTTAATGTAAATCTGAACATACAAAAAAAAATGTGAAAGCAAAAAAAAAACGTATCAATATGTCAAGATACATATAAAATACAGTAAATGAATACAATATCGAAATTATAGCTAGAACCCGGTTAGTGAGATAAAAATTTACATTTTATTAATATGTAAAATTTAAAACACATTTTGAAACATAGTTCCGCTACAGTTGTATATATAGGGTATAGTACCCTTTCTTAAATAATAACCAATTAGACGCGTAGCAAATGAAATAACCAAACTAAATTTTTGGCAGAATATTTTGATATAAAATTTGCATTTACAAAATCAAAAATGTGTATATTTGTTTTAGAAAACCGGTTGTCATTTTTACGACAATTTTCCTTCAAAGATGCGTTTTCATGCAAATACGTACCGAGATTTTTTTTCGTAGGAGCAGGGGTGCACCTAACCAACTGCCCGCCCGCCACATGCAATAAGTGTACTGTTAACAAAAATAAATATTGGATTTTGTTATTTTTACGATACAAGAGACAATAAAAATTTACTATCTCTGGTCTAAACATGCCTTTTACAAAGAATTTCAGAATACGACATTAAACAAAGAGAAGTAAAAAAATTCAATTAATACCAAGTTTTACAAACAAAAAAAAAATTCACCCGAGGTATTCTACACATTAAAAGTTCTTACCATTTGCAGGACAAAAAATTCCTTACATAAATATTTATTATAATTTTTTATTGTCTAATATATGTGTTCATTTTTTTTCCGTAGGAGTTTTTTTGCCCTAAGGGTTGTTTTCCCTTAGGTATTATTACGTTTGTCAAATAATTTTTAGTACTCGTTTAAATGTGTTAACTTAGTTACCCATGGATATTTTTTTTATATCGAAAAATATTTTTTTATAAGAAGAAAGTTAAAAAATGTTTAGGTGCAACCTGTTTATTTTTTGCTTTTCCCTATAAATAAATTCTATAGTTACATATACCTCAAAGAAAATAGAAAATAATTTGTTTGTGCAAATACTTATAGGATTAAAAAAAAGGGTAGAATAAAGACTTTTTGAAAATTAAAAATAAAAATAAAATAATTTAGTTTTGATTGAAAAAATATACCAACAAAAATTTATCATATGCAATATGAAAGCTTCGATACACGAATTTGTAAAAAAAACCTACCTATATACAAAAAATGAACATTCCCTTAGTATATGTTTATATTTAGTATATTATCATTAAATTTTTTCACTGAAAGGTGTATATTTATTCTGCAAACACGTGTTAATGAGTGCAAAGAAATTCAACGTCTCTTTTTTCTTTTTATTTATAAAAGACATTTTACTTTTTGTGGTATATTTTATACAGTAAATATTATGTCGCTTTAAAAAAACCTAAATCAAAAAAATCTATAAAGTTACTTTTTATTCTCGTTTATTTTGCCACATGCTTTGACTTCACTACTTTTTTTTATTTATTTCTTTTATTTTGTTTTTATTTTTATTTTTGTACCCTCTTAAATGAAAATTGAACAGATTAATGATCTCAATAGCGAGAACATAAAGAATTACTAACCAATGAAACAAAAATTCGATAAGGAAATCACGAACAATATCATAAATGCCTATTGGAATAGTCAGCATATTTCCACGGACCGTTTTTCCGAAATCATTGCCGAATTGGAAAACCAGTCGGATAAAACAAATACCCAACAAGCCAATGCAATACCACGTAAATATCAGCTTCTGACAATAGGAAACGAAACTTTTTACAGCTTCTAAGCATAGAGTTTTGGTAAGAAGATATATAATATTAATATTAATAATTTATTTGATCTTTTATATACTTTGCACAAAAAGCTAGGACATGGTGGAAGAGACAAGATGTATTCTGATCTTAAGTCGAACTATAAAAATATAAATACTGGAGATATTAACTTTTTTTCAGAATTATGCGATATATGTGCGAAAAAAAAGTAAGGTGCTGCAACAAGGAATTGTGGTTAAACCTCTCGTACTCAATGATTTTAATTCAAGAGCCCAGGTGTATTTGATTGATTGGCAAAGTCGCCCTGATGGAAAATTTGTAATCATAATGGTATATCAAGATCATCCGACCAAGTTCATTATTCTTTGACCTCTAGCTCGAAAACTGGGCAAGAGTAGCTCAAAACTTACAAGAAAAATGGTGCATATTATGGGCCCCATGTATTTTAAAAAGTAATAACGGGAGGGAATTTGTAAATGAATCTATACGCAATTTGGATAGCACATGGATTCAGTGTAAACTAGTACGGGGCAAGCTAAGACATCGCCAATCACAAGAAAGCGTGGAGAGGGCCAATTGAGATGTCAAACAGTTTTTAGAGGCATGGATGTAAGATAATAATACATTGTTTTGGGTAGTGGATTGCATCATGTCCAGTTAACTAAAAAAATGCGGTTGGCATTCTGATATTAAGCGAAGTTCCTTTAGAGCCTTATTCGGCGCAAAAATAAGAAATGGATAAAGTATTAATCCATTATTTCGCAATATGAGTTTTGATAAAATTACAAGCGAGGAAGAACTGCTCTCATTGATTCAAACTCATGTGATATTACAGCTTAAAATCCTACCAGTATATACGAAGACAGTCAAAAACATATTCTGAGGACACCTTCACAAATAGTAATTATATAGATTTGACGCAGCACGCGATCAAGATAAATTGATGGACGTAAAAACGTTGTACCCCGTGAATAGAAATCATAGTAATTTGGAATTTACAACCTGCACAAAAAAAGCATATACATCTTCTAGTGTACTTCCTTTTAAAAGAACACAAGGCTTCGCAATCATATATTTATAACTCGTAATGCTTATTGCCAACCCCAACTAATTATAATTCAAAACCGACACAAAATGCCTATATAAATGTCGCATCTTCAAAAAGATACCAACCCCTCACAAGGCTTTAACAGTTTACCAATCTCTCTTTTGTATGAAATATCTATTAAAGATGATATTCAAATAGCTACAGAATCTTCTGAATATAAAAAAAATACTTATAAGTTGGAAAACATGCAAGGCAACACCATCAGTAACGATAATTTAAATATTTTTTGTTAGTTTGCTTAGATTCTATTACTGTTGACTTTATGTGAGGAAATGCAAATATAAAACGTAGTTGCAATGTGGAAAATATATAGACATGAAACTACTACGGAAAATTTAAAAAAAATATGCTCAAAAAATTTATTTATTTGTAATCACTGTATAAGGGCAAAAAAATCAATGAAGAAAAGTTATCTAGTAAAGATAATCTTTTAAAACAGGCAATTGAAGTGATAGAAATATCAAACATTACATCATCTAAGATAATTAAGGGAATTACAGTAAAAGTACCCATTCCTTAATTCGACTGTGGTCCTGGAGATTTAGGTAATCTATTAGCAGTCTTGACGGAGATAACAGAAGACGGTTGTTATCAATATTGAACTAAACGAGACATTTATGATGGTGTGTATATAAGATTTCAAATAACTCCATGTCCGAAACCTTTGCTAAATGAATCTATGGTATCAAAGGAAACTGCACCATCTAGAAAAATCGCTGCGGCACAGTCGATTTGTGGCTCTCAGGGATATATAAAGTGTACTAACGCTGAGGATGCGATACAAAACGATGCTCATGTTATAAAAAGCCTGTTAAATGTAACTCAAGATGTCATCAGGGCTTAGATCGTAATAATAAATGATTTTTCTTTTATATAGTTTAGAGAATATAAATAATAATTAGCAAAAAACATTAAGATTAGAAAAATGAAACTATTGATTTTTTTTAGAAATTTTTTAAAATGCTTAATTATTTTTTACTATACAGATAGTATAACCCAAAGGGAAACAATTTAGATAAATAGATTAATTTTTTTTTGCCGTTAATTATGGATATATTTACATTTGTTTCCTGTTTTACACTAGATTGCACTTTTTTGTTTTTTCATCATGCGCTTTATACTTTATTTATTTGAAATTTTTTTTCATAAAATATATATATTTCGCTTGGTCTTACAACTAACTCGTTCTATATGTGTTCTGTATGAGCAATGATTTTTTTCTTGGCAAAGTTTCGATGAAAATATTCAGCATAAAAGATTTTCTCATAAATACCTAAATATCAAAGTAAAAATGCAACTAAAATATCATCACCTGCGGGTATGTATAATATGGTTCACCAGTATGTTTTTCTCGCTTTTACTGTATTATTTACAACTTATGGCAATATGCTTGTTTAGTATAAGGTAGATTCTGTTTGAATGGAATGATCATTACTCTCAGCTTCACATTGTTGATTTGAATTTTAAAGGGTTAACAGAAAACAGGGTATAAAATATTCCCTTTTTTTTTATAAGGAATACATATAGTTAGGTTGCAAAGTAACCCTAGCATTGGCCGTATGATGATATTCATCCTAGAAAGCGTAGTGATCTGCCTGACAAGGATACAAATATTCATATGGAGGCAAATTTACAGGGCACCAGCTGCAACGGGCATTTTGCGCTTCTCAAACGTGTTTTAAACACTTAAAACGCTATTTGAAAAGATATACACGCTTTGAAATAATAAACAGAATATTAGCCCAAAACTGGGTAATAAAAATGTATCTTATGATTAAGTCTGATCCAGATGTAATATAGTTGTAATTGGTATCTGAAAACTATACTAAGAATATGAAATTAAGTAAATAAGTAATTTTAAATATTTCTTTTTTACCGCGAAGAAATTCTGTCCGGAAAACACGCCTAATTTCTGTTTATTTTAATGTTAGAACAAATAAATAAATACCGTTTCTTTTGTAAAAATTAAAATTAAAGTCTATTTTATAATTTAAAGAATACAAATAACTGGATAAATCATATGTGGCATATATTAAAATGGGTAGGTAAATAAACACGCACATTTTAAATTTTCAATTGCAAATATATTTTTGTTGTTGTGAAAAAAGAAATAACAATTTTTTATCTATAAAATAGTATTAATACTTATTTAAAGACACCAGACTACAAAAAAATGTAACAAAAGTGTTACAATTGCAATTTTGGTTGTAGAATAATATAAAAAATAACAAAACCTCAGAGGCTGATGTTTGTAATCTTTTCTTCAGTCTATCAAAAAACTAAATAGTTAATAACAAATTCAAAAAAACTATATTAAATTTATACGTAGCTATAAAAATTTGTTAAAAGAAGTGTTTGCACACTTACAAACCGGTCAAAAAACGGTTACTAACTTTGAATTTTTTCGAGGTAACCGTTACTTGCAGGTCGCGCATAAAAAAAAAACACAAAAAAAAACCCTGTATTTTTTCTGATTTTCACATTGAACGTTTATTTTATTACATTTAAATTGATAAAATATGCTGAACTATTTTTTTACATTCATTATCTTTATTTATTCATAGTAAGTTTAAAATCTAAATAAATTAAAGACAGTTTGGGTGATGAAAAGTGCAAAAAAATCAGAAACTTTAAGAAAAAATATAGTATAACTTAATCCAAACATATTTTTTTTTAATTTGGTGTCAATTACATTTTTGCATACTAGCCAATCACAATAATTACTTAATTGTTAATTCCTCGACTGAATTGTATTATTACGCAAATATTTTTTTTTTTGTTTTTGCGAGATGATAGAAAATAAATAGGCTATTGTTTATAGTTTATATTTTTCCAATCTTTTGCCACCTTTCTTCTTTTTTTTAAAAAAAATATGTGTCTTAGATATTTTCATATTTATTTCAAGAAAATAAATAAAAAATTTTTAACAAAAAGTTTATTTTGGTGTGTTTTCTTAAAATGTAAAAAAATATATCTGGCAATCACCGTAGAAAAGAAAGAAGATAAAAAATGTAAATTGAATGCAAAACTATATAAAATGTGTAGAAGATGCCTTAAAGCAAGAGCCATAATATACACGTTTTATATGTCTTTAGCTACCTAAAAAAGGGTTTTTTATTTTTTTAACGTATTTTTGCTAGTTATTATCCGTAAAATAAACATTAGAGAACGTAAGTTAAGAAAAAAAATAGCGGAAAAAAGCTTATTCCAACAGGCTATGTTGTCTTTTTATGCTCGCTTTTTTTGTTAAAAAAAGATAGTTAACCACTTACAAGTTATCTAAACGGTCACAACGGTTAGTAACCATTTTTTTTGTCAGCGTAGCAGGTACTAAAATGTACTTGTTATAGGTAAGTAAATAAGTATGTAATTAAACAAAAATTACCTGATGGGTTCTTTACATTTTTCTTATTTTTATAATCATTTTAAAGAGGTCTAGTAAGAAAAACAAAAAAATAATATGCAGTAATACAGTTTCTTGGTTACACGTCATATATCAACTTTATAGTTATAAATGCAAAAGCATGATTAATTTACGGTACTTTGTGCTTTCAAAAAAAGGGTTTGCCCAATTTTTACATAAAATGGGACATAATTCTATTTTTCTGTAAAAAATAGGTATTTTTTGCAAATGCGAACAAAAAAAGTGCCTAGATTTACAATTTACCCTATTAAAGAAATAATTATCAGGGGTCTTTTTTTGTTTAAAAAATCCAAATTTTCTATATACGCCTAATTCGTAAAATTGTTTGAATTATTTGAGGATTTTAAGGAGTTTTTCGCAATCAATACAAAAAAAAACTGTGTACTATTGTTATTTAAATAAAGGCAAAAGAACCCTAAATACTTTTATAAAAGCTTAATTCAAATTTGAGATAGCGTCATGGAAAATTGTGTTCTTTTAGCTAAAAAAACATAGTTTAAAACCGAGTTACAGATAACATCCATAGAATGATTTTACGAAAATATGCTTATGCAAATATACAAATTAATACATCTATAAGGTAGTATGCAAAAAAAAAAAACTTTTTTGACAAAAAAATATCAGTTTAGGATTTTTTAGTACTTTCACATATAAAAATAGATTATCTACATAAAACAATAAATTTTGTTTGTATTTAGGCTATATAACATAATAAAAAGTTTCTTTGGTAGAAATCGGGTTAATATAGTTTAAATCATCTTTGTGTTTTTTGTTAGTACTATAAAAAATGAAAAATCCTTGTTTTCTAATAAAACCTAGTAGAGCATATATATATCATTAAAGAGATTGATTTATGCTTTTTTTTAGCTAGTAATGCAAAAAATAATGTGCCATTAATTATTAAAAAGTATGACTTGCACATGAATAATCATATTTTAAAAGAAAAGATACTATTTAACAATAACAATGTGTTTGACGTGCAAATAATATTTTTTTATAATAAAACATAGACTATTTGTGGCGTTGCAATAGATTTTAATGCAAAATCGCTATAATCAAGATTCCATTCTATTATTTTAAAGTAATGAGTTTGTACTTTTTTACCTTATGATTACGTATTTTTGCTGTTAAATTAACTTTAAGCTTACATTTACATAACATCATATGTAAAAATACTAATGCATATAACAACATATCAAAAAAATGGCAACTTATATCTAATAATATTTTGTATATACCAAAAATATTTGGGCATCTAAAAAAATCTTTAATTTATGTGAAAAAGAAAAAAAGTGCTTGCATTTATATAAACAATTTCAATTTCTTATTTTTTTAGGGTTTAAGTTTTGCCTTTACATATTTTTTGCGTGACAAGAGTTATTGCTGTTCAGATAAGCTTATCAATAATTTTTTAAGGTCCTATAAACACAACGAACGATGATAAGTTTTTAGCGTCATTTTTTTATATAAAAAGGTCTTCATAATATCGATTCTTAGCATAAAACTATTAAACACAAAATTTGTTTCTTATTCAAAGTTTTAAAACCAAAAATTTTCCTGTAAAGATTTTGCTTTATGTATTTTTTTAGTGGGGGGGCTCAAAAACGATAAAATTTTTACCAAGAGGAGAGGGGCCTACAACATAATTTTTTTTGATTGTAATTTTATAGTTAAAAGTACAAAAAATCAAACCAAAAATTACAAAATTGGCGGAGACTCACGGTTTTTGTCCCGTCCTGACAAAGCAAAACTGCCTTGCAATATCATGTAGACATTTAAAGAGCGTGTTTCCGTAGTAACAGCAATTTTAAAAATATTTGAGTACACATACTAAAAAAAAAAATTATTCTTTTTATTATTTTTTCGTTTTGCTGTTTACTACGCTTTAATGGCAGCAAAATATAAAAATTTTGTTTTTGTAGGACAATAAAATATCATATTAAAAATAGCTGCGTTCGCAAAATGGATAAGGTAGCCTTATACATTAGATTTAATATATCAATGTAAAGAACACTAGCTTTAAACTAGATGTACGCTTAAAAATTAATATTTAAATCTTTTCGTATAATAAGCAAGATATGAATATGTTTTACGCATTAACTTACGGGAACAAATGTGGAAGGTAATTTTTAATATTTGTACATAAGCCTTAGAACATCAATTTATAATGGAATTTATATTTTTTTAATAGAAAACCTAGCCAAAGGTCTGTACAAAAATTTATAACAGTCGAAACTGTTTGCTTTCCTTTTCAACAGTCTTATTTTTCGTTTATTGCTTTGAATCTGCAAAAAAATATGTATTCTCAAAATATTAATAACTATATAGGGTTTCATATCAAAAACTTTACTGCGCAATTTCAACGAATTAAAAATACCAGCTTAAAAAAACAACGAATTATTGTTATTTTGTGGGTGTTTAAAATTTTGCCCTTTATTCAGGGTTGTGGTTTTTTTCATTTTGCGTTTTCTAATGTTATACTACCATAAAAAATAAAATTTATAATAAAGACAGCTTAAGTTTATGTTTATATAAAAAAAAAATATAGGCGGTCAGTTATCTTTTGTAATTATCATGTGTAATAAGTGCATAAGATCTTGCTAAATAAGCCTGTAGGAAATAACCTAAAAACAAATATAGATCTAAGATATTAAGCATACAAAAAAATACACAGGTGTTAAAAAACATTCTGATAAATGTTTTTTTTACCAAACATATATCAAGGAAAATATAAAATTTGTAAGTCAGGCTTTGTTCTGCTAATAGTTTCATAAAGAATTTTGTTTTCTTAAGGTTTTCTGTGAGTATTCATACAGGCTTTTTCAGCAAAATACTACGAAAAATTGTTAGTAAACTATACAAATCTACATTTTTTTGTGTCTGCAAGCTATACATATTTACAAATAAAGCCTGTATTGTAACCCTTATCTACAAACAAAAAAAAATATGTTAATCGAGCACTCCTAAGTAACCAATGTTTAAAATAAAAATCATTAATACTTTGCTTACAAACCAGAGGAAATTAGCCCCACTGAGACAAAATCTATAACAAAATGCCACCGGCACTTTTTACAATTGGCTGAGTCCGTCTTTTTTTTAATATTTGCATTTTTACAGGCAGTATCTAACACATTTTTTAAAAAAACATGGATTATGATCTTTAGGCATGAAAAAATATTTGTTAACTGACGGAAGTAAACAAAGAAAATGGGTATTATTGACTTTAGGCATGTATTCCATTTCTAGCACATGGGTTCGTGTGATTCTAAGGCGATTCTAAATACAACGATGAGTTTAATAATTAAACCTATATTTTATGTTTTTTTTGCAGGATTTATACATCAAATGGTACGTTTTTTTTTTTTGCATACCGTTGTTTTAAACCTTTTTTTGTTTTAAAGTCATGCATTTTTGCATATTATAAAAATATCATAAAATTGGGCAAAAAAAAACAAAAGCGCATTTACATATAAAATCGTAAAAACGCATTGACTGCCAGCAACAAGATTTTTTTTGAACGCTTTTAGTCGGTCCGTTGTTCATGCCCCTAGTATTCCCTGCTCGTTTACTTACATCAAGCCTTGGCCCTGCTTACGAAAGGCTTACCGAAAGTTGCGGTAAGGGTTGAATGCATTTTTTCTATATACAAAGCCGTGCAAAATAACTATAATCTAATAAGCTTTTTCAATTTTTACGTTTTTTAGACAAAATTCAGAAAAATTTTTACGAAAAACGATTTCGTATTTGTAATCGGGCGTTTATATTGAGGATTTATACACGCAAATGCACATATTATTTTGCTACTATAGTCTGCGCATGCTAGTGTCGACTCTTTTTCTTTTTTTTTGTAGTTTTTAATTATAAAAAATTTAAGTTAAAAAAACAAAATACACAGACAAAAAGTAACATACTGTTATAAAACACTTTTTCGTAGTTTGCAAATTTCTACCGATTAAATTAAACCTTCTAAATAGATAGAAGTTGTTTTTAATTAAAAAGAATTACTATATAAGTATATTATGTTTGACGAAGGTTTTTATTTATTCATTTTTTTGTACGGTTTTGGTAAAGATAAAAAATGTTCAAATTTAGGCCAAAATTTCGATAAGACTACATCTTATGATTCCTTTCAAAAGAATCGAAATCGTAAAAGAACCCTGTAAATCTATATTTAGAACAAACCAATAAATATAATCATTTGTTTTTTTACAATTTAAAAATTGTCAAATATAGGTTACATTGCATTACTAAAAAATGTACAAATTTTTCTTCTAAAATAAATATTTCAAGTGCGACCGTAGCTTTTTCTATACATGCTATTAGGCTTTTTCTAAATATTAGTAGATTTTGCGCCCTTAATTAATTATAAAAGTATATTTTGGGATGATTATATTTATAATTTTTTTTAATGTAAAAAAAGTAAATATTGTTTTCCTTAGCCTTTTTGTGACAAATTATATTTGATATCATTATAATATCGTTAAATATTGTTCTAGAAATATGTTTTTACACATTTTAGCTTCGATTTCTGCATAAAATATTCATACTTTATTGATCGTTGTATTATATAAACCTCAATGTTCATTATTGTTTATTTCGTTTTGTAATTATAAAAAAAAAATTTAACAAAAAAATATATAAAATAAAAGAAAGTAAGTAAGGTCAAATTAAAAATGATAAGTCACAGGGATCTATTTTGAGAAAGAAACAAAAGTCAGCTTCCTTTATTTGTTTTCGTTTAATTGGTAGTAATGCAACATATATTTTAACTAAGTTAAACAAATATTGTTATGAGAGGACTTATTACATTTAAATATTTTTAAGGGTTTTTATTTTGCTGTTTATAATATACATAGAAGTATAACACGCTTTGGATTCTACGAAAACCATTTTTTTTTTGGGCTAAGATATACGCTTTGTATTTTTAATGCATGCTATGATACAAAAAACTTGCCTAAATTGCTAAATTCCTTTTAGTGTAATTTTCTCTTACTTGACACTTATCATAAAAATTACTTACTGTTCCCAATGCAATAAAAATGGATTACACCCGTTCATATTTAGTATATATGATAAGCAAATAAATAGCAAAAATTTTTTTATTAGTTACAATTGCAGGTTTCATTGTTTTCTGGACTTCTTTTTAAATACTGGCCCACAAAGAAAAACCTTATATTATCAATATAATGTAATAACGACAAGAATCCTGATATTTTAAATAATAATAGAATATAATTACTCTTTTCTTAATAAGATAATTTAAAGTCACAAAAAGCATTTTTTTATTTGCTTTTATGGAAAAAATTGTTAAAAGTATGAGCAAACCGTGATATGTGTGGTACATATATGCTTTACATTAGTTGCTGCGCGGGCCTTCGTTTTCTTACATGTTTGCGGCATACTTATGTTACCATTGGGTGTTAGATATATTCAAGTTAATTATTTGATAGTAAATCAACAATTAAATTTTAAGCCGGACTATATTGATTTAGATTTTACCGCCTTTCTTTTTTTAAAGCAAAATAGTAGCTATAGTGTTTTTGAAATATAGCATAAATGAGGAATGGATAATAAATGCATATAAAAACAAACTAAAAACACAAAAAAAAATATAATATAAGCAAAACCGCACATTAAGTAAACTCAAATCTTCAATGAATCCTTTTTTAATAAAAAGTTTTCGGAAAAGACAGAAATTAGTAATATACAAAAAAATGATTTTTTCTATACAAACTTATTTGCAGCTTACCAATTTATTTTGCATACAAAAACTCCTTTGCGAGCAATTATTTATTTTTTAGTCAGAGATAAATCAATTTTTATTCATAAAAAAAAATTTTGTATTGAAACAGGAATTTATTGATCTAATATTAAAAAAACGAGAGGAATTTTTGTTCTAGTGAAATTAGAATCATTCTTGATTTTCTCCTACAAGAACACTCTTTATAAGAAGCTGTATTATACCTGGGTAAACTTCAAAATATATATTTGCACTTCGATACTTTGGCAGCAAAAAAAAATGTTTACTGAGATACAATGGACCTAAAAATGCGCAGCTCTGTTTTATAACACCAACGTACCCAGATTGGTGGGCTACAGGGGATGGGGGTGATTAAACCCCCTTCATAAAAAAATCACGTCTACGGTTAAAAGGCTGCCCTTTTTTGTGCAGTGATTTTTTTTAATTTTTAACATCTAAATAAAAAAAAATTTAGTTCAAATTTTTCAAAAAAAACTTTACAAGTAAAACATCCAAAAAATGTTATAAGGTATATTTTTGCATAAAAACACTAACTATCCCGCTTCAAACAAAAAAAGTGGGTAGTTTACTGCACTATTATATAATACCCAAAAATATAAAATAAACGTAAAAAAATATGAAATAACTCATATTTTCTATGTATCAACGTTTTGTCAAAATATCGGATATATAAATTTGGAGCGTTATACTTTTGCATACTTTTTTGCACAAAGCAAACTAATTTACTTTTTTCATACTAAAAAGTTAAAAAACAGCCTAATTTGTATTGTATAATACAGACTGTAATAATATGCGTGTTTTTGACCAATTCTAAGCTAATTTTAATGTATTTTTAATAAAGTTTTGTAAGAGTTATTTTTTCTATTAATATATTTATAAGCTAATACATTTTATGATTAGAACAATATTGGCATTTTTAAAGTTTATTTCTATAGCTAACTCTATTCTAGACCCCAACCCATACACTAACCTACTTAAAATGAAATTATACTTGACAAAATGATAAAGCTGGATCTGCTACGTGTGTCAGTACTATAACCCTGTAAAAACTTTTTCTTTATATTCGTTTTTATCTTTGATAACTTTTATTAAATTACGTTAGTCGATTTTTCAGTTTTTATATTAAGTTTTTGATTATTCAATTTTAAATATAAGGAATATAGTTTGGATTTGTTTAAAAAATCTTTTAGCCTGTTATTTTATATCTTTTAGTTGTTTTGTTACATTTTAGTTTTTTTAAAAAAATTTAGTTTGTATTTTTCTAAAAAAGATTGGAATTAATCATTTTGCCTATAAATTGCTAACAAAAAGTACACGTCCTGACTTTTGACAACTATAATCGTCGTACTCGTACGTTTCCTTGGTGTTTTACAAAAAAAACAGTTTTTTATTGCCTTTGTATTTTTTTCTAATAAAAATACACGCGCGAATGCGGTTAACTCTGATTTAATATATATTTTGTTATTAAAATAGAAAATAAATATCTATTGCATGTAGATTTATTTTTGTGCAAGAATATGAGCTAAGATTTGCACATTGTAAAAACTATCTATCAGATAAATTGAGTTTATGTAAATACTGCATTTGTGGCAGAAGTAGTTTTCTCTTAGTCTTTTTTGTTGCAAAGTGATGATGTACCTATATTTTTATACCATAAATAGAGTTCATGTCCTTTAAATTGGCATAAAACGATATCTTTTGATTTTAAATAGTAATTTATGTTTTGTAAACGTTGACATTTTAATTTCCCAGCCGTTTTTTGTTATTTTCAAAGTCAATGCACAAAAAAAAGATACCCTCTTTCCCGCAAATACATTACGGAAAAGCCTTCATTCAATGGTGTTGTATTTTTACATTGTTCTTTACCTCCTGTATATGCAAGATATTTATATTCAGGTAAAATATCTGATTTTTTGTCTAGGTGAAGTAATAAATTTTTAATTTTTTTTAAGGTGTATGGACCATATTTTTAACAACCTAAATCCACCATAAGTTGATATTTTTTTTCGAAGGGGCGTAGACCTGTATATACTGTTTATTTACGGCTTTCTGTTTGCCGATCACTGTTCATATCCGTTTTACAGAAACTACAAACATTTATTGTTTTTTTGCAACTCGTTTTTACCTAAAAAAATACAACAAAAATTAGATGTAAAAGTTCTGAATTATAAAGTTATGTGTTTGAATATTTTATTGTATAATAAACCAAAATTGAATAATCTTTGTGATTTCAACGCAGTATGAAATAGTAAAACAGTGCATTAAAATATTAAATTGCACAAAAAAAACTCATGTATGTGTTTTTGATTTGACAGTATAAATGAACATGCAAGTTATAACCCTTTTTGATAGATATTCTTCTTCTTACTTTGTTTTCTCAAACCATCATTTGATTCCTTTGTCATATAATATTTATTTGCGGTTTTTTATCTTAATTGACAGATTTAATAAGGTATCCAACATTTTAGCTTTTTTTTTTGTAGAATCATTTCATTTTTTCTTCATGGCATTAAATTAAATAAAGTTAAAAAACAGACGTTTTAAATAGTTATAATTTATATTCAACCATAAAAAAATATTGAAATTAGTTTTCTTTACACAAAAAATATATATATTGTTTTTAATTATATCAAGTTTATTTTTTACAAAATTTTTACATACATCAAATAAAATTTTTTGCTTATGGTTTTAGGATTACCCACATTATACTTTTCTTATAGTAAATAAATACTTTTTACTAATAATTTCCCTAAACGGAAAACAAATCTATAAATTATCGCAGATTCAAAGTAAATTGGTATATAACTATTTTTTAACGCGCTTTTTATGCAAACTAGTCTTTTGTAGTCTTTTCAAATTGTCTTACTTTGCTAAATATCATGTAATTACATATGTCATGGATAGAAAGTCATATAATGCACGTATCCTTACTTAAAATGTTTATATGCCTAGTTTTTTTGTTATTGATCATAACTCTTGTTTTACTATGCTACAAAGTGGTTTTAACTAATTTTTTGTCGTTTTTCTTTTTTTTATAACATAGTTTATATTTTTTCCAGTAAAAAATATTTTTTGCGTTTTTATCTTTATTAAGTTTTGAAAAAACAGTCTCATAACTTGAAAATATTATTTTAATTTTGACATATTTTTTTAATTTGTAAGCTTTAAAGCTTTTTTCAATGTTTTTTGAATTTTAATATACTTTAAAAGTAGCATTAAATTGAATGCAGATATAATGCAAAATATGCTGCTGAATGAGTAAATGGAGTTAATATTTTTTGTTACCAATTTAGTCTCAAATCTTCAAAAATGCTTAAAGATCAGTTGCATACATCCGCTCAATACAAAACAGGTTTACTCATTTTTGTTTCTCTGCTCATTTTATAAATACGAATAAACTATAAGAGAATATAAAAAATCAATAAAAATAAAAAGAACACGGTTTCTGATATAATCTTAGCGTGCTAGCTATATATACCTTTTTTGTTTACATATGTACGTTTTTTGTACGTGATACGATTTCTTTATTTTTATAAGTATACTCATTAAAAAAAATTTGTGTACCTATGAACACGAAAACTGTGTTTACGCCTAAAATTCATTAAAACTACGGTTTTTGTGCTATACACTGAGATTTTAATGTTTTTTGTAAGTTTTTCGGAAAACTAGATAATTTTTTCGTATTTTTTAGTCAAATTTGTGAAATCTGAACATTTTTGTTTTTTACGCGTTCGTTCCTCTTTGTCACTTTTATATTGCATATTTGGTATCTTAATGTTTTTTCTTGGTTGTAATATGTTGAAAAAGTTTTTGTAAACACTTTTTTTCTATGTTAAATCCACATCCTTATAAAACCTGTTTTTTTCTGTTTTTTTACGTTACCTTTTCTATCCAGTTTTCTTTTTTTATATCTTTTTTGCCATGTTACTCTTCTTACCACAATACTTTTTTATTTTTTAGTATTCGGTAATACTTGGCTGAATATTTTATCTGCCAAGTATACTTTGCCTAGTCAACGTATAATTTACCTAGTCTAAGTATACTTTGACTAGCCAAGCAATTTATTTGTAGTATAAAATACTTGGTGAAATTTTATCCGTTAAGTATACTTTGGCTAGTCAAAGTATACTTTGACTAGTCAAGTAATTTTATTTTTACAACGAAAACACTTGGCATAATTTTTTTCGCCAAGTATACTTTGACTAGTCCAAGTATTTTTATTTATTTTAATAAAATACTTGGCAAAAATTTCAGTCAAAGTATACTTTGCCTAGTCAAATTATACTTGGCTAAATAAATTACTTTGCCTGTAACATATATATATGAAAAGATATTATAAGTACTTTGCAATGTGTTTTTAAGTAAGAATGTAGTTTGACTCTCTTTTTAACAAAGAAAAATGTATCCTTTTTAAAATTGCTGCATTTTTTTTAACTTTATTTTAATTCTAATAAAAGATCAGTAAAATTTGCTATGAAAAACAATAACAATAACAAATATAAAAGATTCTTACTTTTAGTTGCACGTTTTTTTTTTCTCGAGGTTTCTTTGGAAGATATCAGGTTTGTTTGTCGTCATTTGCGCCTTCAAAAGAAGATTTCCGTATATCTTTTGCTTTTATGTTACGATTTTCTCTTCATGACTATTTTTGAGTTATAACTCAACCTTCGACAGCTAATTGTACCTTTATTTGAGAATCAAGTAAGTTTTCGTGCTACCTTATACATACAAGAATTATGCGGCATTGCATAGTTGTAATTTATAGATTTCTTTATGCAAAAAAAAAACTAATTTTTACAAAATTCAATTAAGCGTGTGTTCTTAAACTTATGGCAGTTCGATACAATAAGAAAGTCGTTTGCTATAATTTTTTTCTTAGAAATTTTAGTAAATAATAAATGGTTATCTATCATTTTTAAAGCATATATATTTTTTAATATAAGAGAAAAAATATAATTTATCAAGCTATACACTAAAAATTTAGACACTGCCAGATTGATTCAACAGAGAATTTAGATAAAAATTTCGTTGTATACACATATACATCAATTAACAAAATATCATGTACATAATAATGTTCAAATTTTAGTTTGATAATTTTTTTATAATACCTTAAGTATAATTATAGTTGTGCAATGCACAAAAACTTGTTTAAAAATAGTACCAACGCAATAACCCACCATGTATTTTTTTGTGTATAAAAAAGTGTTTGCGAAATACGATTAAATACCGGTATTTTACCGTTATTTTAACTGTACAATACCGCTCATTTTAATAAATTATTTGTGATACCGGTATACTGGTATTGGTATTTAAGAACCCCTGCCCCTGTTAGTGAGTGCACAATTATAATCCAAGTTTCGCCCTACCCCAATTATTGCCTCCAAAAATAAGGGTAAAAAAGAAGACTAGGAAAAGCAAAAAATAGAACAAAAACACTAAAGATTACACAAAACAAAGTTAATTCGCTTTGCACTAGATATTGATAAAGGTTTGATTCTATAAGGCGATTTTTTGGGGGGTGTTTGCATGTTTTTTTATTAGTATATATGAAAAACGACAAAAATATGCAATATTCCGTTTTATGCTTTTTATTTCGCCTTTTCAACCTTCTAGATTATTATATTTTGGAGGTATAAAGCGGGGGGGGGCGATACTTGGATTATACTAAATTTACGGTGTATAATCCTCTACAAACCGTAAATATTTTAGTTTGATAGTACTTAATAAAACAATTCAAAGTAAGACTCGAAATCTTCTTGTATAAATTGCCGTATTTACTATTTTATTTGATAATATTTATCATTGCCTACAGCCTATATATAATCATACGTATAAATGAACATAGTAAAGTAAACTCAAAAAACAATACATCATCGAACAATTTTTTATAATATGAAAGATTTAATATTATAAATCATTAGTTGTTGTACAGTCTTATCTACATTGTTACTTCATTTTTTAGACTTATTTATTTACAGGTAATTATGTTTACTTAAGCTGACATATAGAAAGAGACCTTGTTATCAGCGATAGCAGTCTAAAAAATAATAGTTGTTTAAAAATATTGAAACGATATATGAAAGAAAAAAAATTATATTAGCTGGCATAGATATAAATTATACATAATAAACTGTTAAAAACAGGCGAATAGGTCTTAAAACATCTTTTAATTGTCTTTAAACTGGTTTTTAATTACGGTAGTGCATAAAAGTAACCTTATACTTAAAAAAAAGGGTCCCAAATTCGGCAACTACTGTGTGCAAAATTAAATATTATGATCAATTATTACACATCCTGTAAAAAATAAGTATAACCGTCGTATAACTAAGATAATAACAACTCTAGATCGCAAATCTCATGATATAAAATTGTTAGCATTAATATATATTTGTATGTGTACAAGTTAAAAAGTCTCAAAAATATTTTTTACTCCGTAAATTTAAAAATATTTCAATAGTGGTATTTTTTTATAAAGTGCATATGTAATTATATCAAGATAGAGAAATAAATTCTGATGATATATTTTGGAAACGAGAATGTCAGAATCACAACAGAAAAGTGCATGTTTATTTTACTTAAAAGTATATTGCAAAATTTTGCGCCATTGTTAGTTTCAATTTATATCGTTTACCGAAAAAAAAGAACATTTCATTTATTAAAATAAAAAAAAACAGATCATTCATAAAATCCTTCAGTAGTTATATTGTATTGTCATTTTTTTTTATTTCATTTTTATGAAAAAAAAAATAAAACGCAATTATGCTAGATGGCGTATTGAAATAGAATAACCTTATTTATAGAAAAAAAGAAATTGAACTGTAATAACACTTCAATTGCCAGGCATTTTGAGACGTAAATTTAGTTGTCGAAAATATTTTACTTCTTGGAGTAAAACATGGTACTAAAAACTAAACAACCTTTTTAAAAACAGTTTCGTGCCCATAAAAACAATAATAAAATATACAAACAATAAGTATTTTACATTTGTTAAATTTTCTGTGCAGATTTTTTTTTGACCCCGATCGTTTGGTAACTTTAACACGTCACATTTGCTAAAAATTACGCTTTGTTTTTGCAAATATAGTATCTAAACCTAGCTCTACAAACAGATATTGTTTTTGATTGGGCATTTTTGTTTATAACCTTTGTTTTTCTTTTCATTAATTGTTTGCATTTAATTATTTTCATTTGTTTTTTCGTATATTTTTATGTTCTATTATTATATTTTATTTGTAAAAATGAATAGAAAAGAAAAGAAAATCAAATAGTCCCAAAAGAAATATATACGAATTTTATTTATACAATAAGATCTATTTATTTGCGATTGTAGATTTTTACGAAATGCAAATATATGGTAATTCTAGTAATGAAAGTTTTTTATAAAAGTAGATATATAATTCAAATTTGCATATAGATGTAATTTTTTTACACGAACATTTTTTAAACGCTTGTATTTTAGAAGGAATTCACTGGCTCCCTGAAATTAAGTATTCACTTTTTTTAGTGCAAAAAAATGAAAATTTCAGACACTAGAAATATGATTTATTCAACGAAAAAAAAACACCTAACTTGTAATTCGACGTAAGAATTAAGCAACCCAGTGTCCAGAAATAATGCGTGGGCGAAAATTGCTTTTGTGCTTTAAAGAGCAACAAAAAACACACTCGGTTTTCCAATCTAAACTATAAAATGTAGACAAACTCTAACCTTCTTAAACTAATATATTTTATTTAATACGAACCTGCAACTTAACAATATTATGCTATTACTTAATAGTTTTTTTTTTGATATTTTTATAATTTAGCAACACACTTTTGGTCCTCTTTATTAATACATCTTTTTATTTATTAAAAATAAATGCTAGCATATATGGTTAAGGTCAGTAATTATGCGGACCAAAATTGACGCAAAAACCAACAAAAAACGCAAAGAAAAGAAGTTTTTTTAGAACTAGGATAACAATGAATATTTTGTTTCGCATCCCTTATGGTGTTTCTATCTTGTACCCCCCTTCCACAATTATTTCACCCCCCTTAAATTGGGACGGAAAACAATTTATCCCCACATAAAGGGCCCTAATAAAACGAGGATTGAATTGTAAGTAAACATCTTGTTTTAATAGATAAAAAACCATAACCTCTACCTTACCCTAACCACTTTTCTTCTCTCGTAAACCAAACCTTTGAAACATTATGGCGATGTCGAATTTGAAGAAGGCAAAGGGGTTAATGATAGGGTTACGGTTTTGTTGGTGATGTTGTTTTTTTATTAAAAACATAGGTAAACGGCCATTTATCCTTCCCCCTTAAAATTGGGGCGCAAAATGAAAGAAAAATAGAAGGAATGTTACATAACTTGAACAAAAAGCTAACAAAAAAAGAATAATAAGCAAGCAAATGTGATAAAAACAACGTATCCATAACCTTTACCCTACCCAAAACCTACCCTCATCCTCATACCAATGCCTCCCGTCTTAAAGACCCACCTAAGAAACATCTCGGTAAAGAAGACTTTGAAGGAAGAAACGTACAGTTACGGGTTAAGGTTGGTGATAGGTTCATTATATTGTAGTAAAACTTTTTTTTTATGAGAAACTTTTTCTTGTTTTTATTTCCATTCATTCTAATTTTTGGGTCTTTTTTAGGACATTTTTTGTATGCCCCGATTCCAATGGGGATAACTAGACTTTTAACGAAACATATTTTTTTTATATAAGTTAAATCCTAGTATTTTTGTTGTTTGTTTTATTGGGGCTTTTAGGTGGGGCTTATTTGTTTGCAGCCCCAATTTAATGGGGGGGGGGGGGGAAGGAGGTAGAATAATTGTGTGTATAGAATTCTAGTAACACAAAAAGGGCGTGTAATACAAAAAGTGGTATTTTTTGTAAACTTTTGTTTTTGCGTTTTTTTTTGGTTTTTACGTAAATTTTGGTCCGATTAATACGTGCCCATATTAAATGTGGCAATTGGTACTAAACTTAACATGAGTTCAATACGTGTAACAGCAGATGAGACAGCAGTTTCAAACGATACATTTTTTACCACCTCTGCAGCCCATGTCAAAATACAGGGTACTACCTGTGTATCGGTAAATAAAAAAAAAACAGACAAGTCATATCTGCTACGGTGGTAGTGTACCGCAGGCGCTAACAGTAAATATATTTTTGTTTACATACAAAAAAAGGTGGTAAATTGATATACCTATAATTAGGGTGATTCAAGAGCAGTTGTTGGGCCGTAAGACAGGTCTAATGCTTATAAACGCAGTTTTGGCATGTATAATGGCAGTTTAATTTGCGTTAAAATACGAATTTTGTCCCATAAACTACAGTTCAAACGCATTTTTAACACCAACTAAGCGAATTATACTAAAAAAACTTTGTATTCATATAGATAAAATCTTTTCAAAACTAAAAAAGATTTTTCCAGTAGTCAAATATTATAAAGGGAGTTTTTGGTTTTATGTGACAGTAAAAATCAGTTTTTTATTGTGTTTATGGGCAGATATACCAGTAAATCCTCCTGCAAAACCGTAAAGCAGCCAAAAATAAACATAATCAGATGTGCGAAAACACAGATTTAGAATTATAAAACCAGGAAGTAGATCACAGTAATAAAGTTTGTAACTCTTAAACCTATCGTAAAAATAAGATGAGAAGAAAAGAGCGAATATTGAATATGTCAATGGTGATTTTTAAAAGGAATTACTATGAGGGAAATTAAGAAAAATAATAAATTATACAAGTTAAATCTTAATACACTATCTATATGCACAAAAATAAAAATTTGCATACTCATATAAAATTAAATATTAGTTAAAGTTTTTTTTACAAGCATTGCATTTTATTTATTTATTTATTATTTAAAAGAAAAAAGGCTCTGTTGTTTAAGTATTTACATTTTTTGAACGCCAAGAATGGGTAACTAAGGGGTTATAAATACAAAACATTGATCATTAAATACGTATATTAGATTTTACAAAATAAAGTTCTAAATAAATCTTTTCTCTCATGTTCATATGGAATGATCACAAAACTTAAAGTATAAAAACGAGAAATTAAAATTTTTGAAATAACCGTACGTATTAATTATTTGTCGTATGAAAAGACCGTTATACTAACACGCATCTTTTGTACAAACTTGCTTAAACATGTAATAATATTCCATACATAATTTGCAATTATTTTCAAAATCTTACAATTGTTGCGCTGTGCAGCAATCCTTTATGATAGAACATCCATATAAATATATATAGTTACTGCTTTTTGAAGTAAACACTAAACAGTTTGAGTACCCTCTTAAGTACGCGCCAAATATCCTCCTATAAAAGAAAGCGTAAATAAAAAAATAATTAGAAAAACAACCCGAATGTATAATAAAAATACAATATAAAATTTTGCTTTTATTTACTGCACCAAATTGTTAATATCTCTTTTATATACTTTAATACTTACAATATCGTGTTTTTTCTTCAAAAAATGTATTCCTATGAAAATCGTGTGCTTTCTAAAGTAGTTCCTTTTCTTTTTCGTATACATGTGCTTACAATCACCCCATTTACTTGTAGTGCGCTGGGTGTGTGCACCGGTAAAGAGGTCCAAATAATTTGTAGTAATTACGAGCTCATGTCCAAACCCGATATTTAAATAACCTGTAATACCACGGCCTTCCATCGGTATCGATATTTTTTCCGTCGTTTATTTTTTTATTACTTTATGGACGGTTGACTTGGTCACTCCTGGGCACATAAAACATTTCTATTTTATCAGTGCCAGCTTTTTCCATGCCGAACTCTTCATGTTCCATCTTCCCTGTCACTATGCGTTCGTTTTATTTAACAGCTTCATCCTCTGTTTCTACATCCAAAACTGTAACAGAGGTCTACACTTTCATCATGGGCTTTTTCCTTTGAAAAGGCTTTCGTCCACTTGGACGTGAACATTTTTTTAATCTTTAAAACAACTCTCTTCTATGTGATTCACTATTGTATCTTCTAAGTTTTTACACCAATTTACTTCTGTTGGTAAACTCTTTTATAATATAGTTTCTTGGCATTTTTTTGTGTAAAAAATTATGTGTAAAGATACGAAAGATGTAAAATTGTCTTAGCCGCAAGTTTTTGCTGTATTTTTTGTTAAAAGTGACAAAGTAGGTATTTTTCACAAGTTTTTTTTTTTGCTTGTACACTTGTTACATCTCAGAAAAAGAACAATTTCAATTTCTTCTTGGTTTTAAATTTTACTCTTTTAATCGACTCACACTTCCTAAAGCGTGTTTCTGACAATCAAGGGATTATCCCATATGTTTTTAGAAATGGTTACTTTTTATGATTGAAGAAATCATGTTATAAATTGTATAATTTTCTATTTTCAGGTGTTTTAATAATTAATTGAAAATATAAGAAAAAATTAAGCCCTAATTTATGGAGGACCCGAAACTACTTCGGGTGTAACCAATTAAAGGAATACCAAGAAAAGATAGCGGAATACTAAATACAAAAAAAAACCCATATATAAGTTGGTTTTTAACAAGCGTGTACAAACAGACAATACATATATATTAAGGGGTGATTTTATTAAAGGAGTTTAGTCCTTACATTTTTTTGCTTTCGAAACTTATTTACTTATCGTTAGAAGAAGATAATGTTTTCTTCTGCGTAATAAACATGCACGATCAAAACAAATCGACGATAAGTGAAATTTTAACGCCTTAAAACGTCTTTAGGCTTGCATAAAAGCAGCACGAAATGTTTAAAGGTGCCAAAAAACCGACGGCAAACGAAGTTCGACCACTCAAAGGTTTACAAATAAAGTTGAGTTTTTTAAATCGATAATAAAAAAAACTTGTAAACCTATTTTAAAAAACAAAATGTTAGGAAACAGGTTCCATTAGGTCAATCTTTGACCTCTTTTGGACTGGATTTATATGTTGAAAGAGATTCTTACTATATAATTTTGGTGTGAATTAACAAAAAAAAATTATTGACAATAAAAAAAATTATGTTAGCACTCCAATGAAAAAAAACACTTAAAACTAAATAATAATAAAAAAGATTCTTATAAAAAAAGTGAAAAAAATTGGTGAAATGTAAATTGGGTATATATGTTACCGGAAACGCGTAAATTTGGGCAAAGTTTACTATGCCTAGGCCATATTTCATTTAAGGCCACAAATCAATTTGTTTTTGGTCCTAAAATGGTACTTTTCCTAAAATTACACATTGCCGGTAACATATGTATAAAAAAACTAAAAAAAAAATTGCTAAATTTTGTAAAACAGATTAAAAAATATTAAAAAAAAACATACCAGATAAAAAATTTTGTAAAAACGCAAAACAATTTTTTTTTTGGTTCTGTGTCAGCTGTGTTCTATAAATTTTTTTATTTGCAATTTTATATCAGTTAAAAATTTTATAGAAAAACAAATATCATGAGACCAAAAAAAATCTGTAGAACTGTTTTTGCCAATGTTTTATTCTACTATGTTAATTCTTTTTTTGTATTTTTCTGTGAATTATAATGACATTTATTTTATTTTTAATAATTTTCTTTTAACAAAATATTTATTTCAACCTCTTTAATTTTACTTCGCGCAATCACGCAAAAAATAAGTCCTTATCTGTAGTTTCAACGTATATTATCGTCATTAAATACACTCAAAAAAATTGTTACAGAATAAAAAAGGTATTATTGCACTATGCAAAATTGGCAAAAATGTACCGGAAACTATTTAATTTTTTTTTTTAGTAAATTTAAAATTAACCACGTATGTTCTTAAATTTTTTTTTTAAAAATTTTGATAAATAGAAAATTTTTAAGATTCAAAACTTAATTTCAAAAAAACTAAATTGCAATTCTTTTTATAAAATTAAGTAAATATGCGTCATTATCAAAACAGAGCTTCGTCAGCTTATAAAATGAATTAATTATTTAATAATTACAATTTGAACAGATATAAACAGTTCAGTAAATGTAGAGAGTTACACACAACATATACCTGTACAAGAACTGATATTTAATTGCACTAAAAATCGTGTAATTGTAGATCGACTCTATGTTAAGTACACATATAAACATTACTTTAAATCATACAACCAAGGGTGTAAAAACTTCGGTAATGAAAATTCTTTTTTAACAATTAAACTTTTTTTGTAGCGCTATTTAAATGTTAAAGAAATGTCAGGATATTCTTAACATTGGTAAAAGACCAGTATAAGCTAAAACTTAAAAATACACTGTTTTAATATATAAAAACACTTAATATATTTTATGAACTTATAAAAAACTTGTGTCTAAAGAAATTTTCATTGTTTATACTCACATTAAAAGTTTTTAAAAAAATTATGTAGTTTAAGCTGCTGTTTTTTTTTAAAATTTCGCCTTTGATTTCTTTTTACATTGTCTCATAGATAATCCTAATGGAAGTTTATTCTTATTTCTGCATGTATAAATTTGTAAATTGTAAGCGTTTTTTTATATGTAAAACCAAAAATAAATAAAATAAAGCGATTTTTTTTTATAAGTCAACTATATACATTCTAGACAAGAAAGGCAAAAACAAAGGAATTTTTCTAACAAAGTTATTTTGTATACATTAAAAACAACAAAGGTTAAAAATTATCATCTGCTACGTTTTAAGTATTTTTTATCATATATATTTTACTTGTTTAGTTGCGTTTGCATAGTAAAACAAATAGATGTGGCTAAACTCGTATGATAAATAATCAACAATATATTTAAGCTATAAAATTACATAAGCTTAGTTTGTAAGAGGCCATCAACTGCTGTAATTTTGAATAAAAAATATTTATACAATATTTTGTTTTTGACTTAAGGCTTGTCCAGGATTTAACGTATTTTACGTTACGGAAATGCTCTGCGAAATATATCCGTTTTAATTGTTTCTATGGCAAGCAACATGTTGCAAAACATTTTATTCTAACATGGAAAATAAGTATGTATATTAAATTTTTACATGGGCAATTTTTTTAACTTACTGTAAGTACTGTAAGTTAAAAAAATACAAAAAATAAATTATTTTACGTATACGCAATTCTGAAAAGAAAATGTGTTTTTTAATTTCGTATACATAAAATTTTGCTAAAAAAATAAAAGACCCCTACTATTTTTTTATAAAAACGGCAAAACCGTACGAAACCTACAAAAATCTCTAAGAAATAGAATAGATCTAAAGTTAAAGACATGTTTAAACAAAATTTTTTTTGGCAATCTCAACTTTGGTTGTGTATACGAAAAATCCTGATCAAGCCTGTATATATTGTATTTTTCATTATTCTTAAACTTTGCTTAATGTGTAACTTTTAAAATCATAAGATTATTGCATCCTCAGACAGAATTTTCAAAGAAAAAGTCAAAAAAAAGAGGTCCAAAGAAAATAAGTCCATGAAAAAAATAGTCCAAAAACAAGAAGTCCGGAAAAAAGAGGTGCGAAAATTTAAGGTCCAAAATTAAAAATGTTAACAAACTAAATGTCCAAAAATCGAAAAAAAAAATCAATAAAGGGTTAACTTCCAGTATGCCCGCGTCGCATAAGGGCAAAAATATCAAACAAAAATTAATTTCTAGTATAATAAGATGCAATCTTTTTTAATTGTGCTAATATGATGTGTAATATATATAAAATAGACCCTACGTCAATACCAAGCTTCTTTTTAAGTGCACTCGGAACTTTTTGAATCCTATCCATAACTACGATTAAAGCATCAAAATACAAGGAAAAAGGGCATAAAGTGTTAAATATAAATTAAAAAACATTGCTTGCTATTGAACTTTACAATGCTATTTATATAAGTTTATTTGCTAGCAAAAATTTAGTACTACCCTTAAATAACGACAACTATATTTTAGAAAAATATAGAGAAGCTGCAAAAAATTTTGACGTTTAATCATTTTTTTGTATTATTTTTGTTAATAATTTTTAATCCATTTTTTACTTTTTAGACATTATATTTTCGGATGTTTTTATTTTTGGGCATACAATTTTCGTTCCTATTTTTTCGGAGTTCGTTTATTTTAGAATTCCTTTTTTTAGTCCTATTTTTTTTGGCTTTTTTTTTGGCTTTTTTTTCCCACCGTCTTTCTATCCACCGATTATTGTAACTAAAGGAATCACTTTAAAAACAAATAATAATAGAAGATTATTTTTCTAGGATATCTAATACCATAAAACACCAGCAAAGTAGAAAGAAGTTTTTTCTTGACGGTATTACTCGAGTTTCTAACAGTATGACGGTTTCTACCGGTTTAAATACGGAGCATATACATGCATGTAAAGGTCATTTAAACCCGTGAATTTAAAAAATATATGAAACAACATAATGAAATCCATTCTGTATACATTAGTTCTTTAAATCGCAAGGATTTTCTTTTCCTATATAAAAATGTCTTCACGCTGAATTATTGAAAATGTTCGCGCTAATAAAGTTTATACTAAAATCAGAAAAGCAGAAATGCGGGTTGAAATTCTTTGGTCTTTCAAATATATATATATATATAGTTTTTGATTTAAAAACAAATGTTTATGCGAAACTCGCTATATAGCAACGATATAAACATAAAAATGATTTTTACCTTTTTGTATAACTAATTTAACTATAATAAAAAATTTTATTTAGTAAACGACAAAATACTGAGAATTTAAGCATTTTTTTGTTACGAATTTCAGTTTTTAAATACTTACCTAGGTAGATAGAAACGCGATATTATACTGCAAAGCATTTTTTTAAAATTAAAAGCATGCATTTGTTTTTTAACACTGTTACTGTACAAAATTTTACGGTTCAAAAAATACAAATTTTTTTTAAAGTGGTCAATATTGGTTTTTCAAATCTATTCAACAATAACATTGACATGTAGCATATCTGCATTTCTTGTAGACAGCCTTGTTAACGTTCACATTTTAAAATCATGCATTGAGCTTGGACTAGTTCAATTGTCTTTGTAGTGGCACATTTTACAATATTAAAAGCTAAAAAAAAACACTTAGAGTGTCCAGGGACGTACTAATTACAAATTTTCAGAGACAGAAAAAAAATAAAAGTGTTGTAACGACATACTATTAATAAAAGGAAAAAGCATTGGACTAAAATTTTTTTTTTTTCAGTATGATGATTTTTTACCTAAGAAAAACAAAATATGGACCTTTTTCTACCGACAATACCCCCTTTACCCCCAGGTCGCTACTGAACAGATCCGAGCGTATTTACCGGATAAATTTATTTAGATGGTATCATATAAAAATTTTGAGTATACAAATACATGTAAAAAATAAAAGATCTGTATATCTAAAACAACTGATAAATAATTAGTCAAATTTTAATCGAATCTAATAATTTATGTTTATTCATGATGTATGCTAGTGCACACAGGAATCAGATAAAACTTTGTATACAATTACAAACGTGTGCATTTGGCCAATATTTACTGGTACACATCCTCGCCTTTTATGCAATTCATTGTCAATAATCATCGTATACATCAAATTTACACGTTTTTTATTTATATCTACATTATTTGTAAATGAATTTATGGATCAACAAAATATGTATAAATCCCGATTGGGTTTCTTTTTTTAAGAAACCCTAATTCTTAAAACAAAATTGCAAATGTGTTAATTGCCTTTTCTAGAAAAAATTTGCGGAAATACAAGATATCGCAATATAAACTTTGTAAAAATCAGAATATATTGTAGAACGATCGTAATTTTATTTGTAAAAACACAATAATAAAGTATGACTAAAGGGCTAAGCATAGCATTAAAACACGCAGTTTACCCATGATATGGAAATATGAGATAGTATATATATGTAATAACCTTCATAATTACCATTAAGGATAAATATGAAAGTGCACCGTCCACGCTTTTTTATATAAAGTAAATAGTATAAAATGCATACGAAATAAAAAATAAAAAATTTCTGAAAAAAATTATCAAGTAAAAATTGTTTTGGCATCAATCTACTTACATATTCGCATCAAAACTGGGTGTAAACTACGGACAAAGCATTCTTTAAAACATGATATTATTTAACCAGTATACGATTTTTTTTTTCAAATTTAACTTGCTTCTTTTTTTTTGGATATTAATATTTCGGTTGACATATTCAGTTTTATTCATTTTTTTTTTTGTGGATAATAAAAAATATAGTTTAATGAAGCAGAAACTTATCTTTATTATATTTTTAAGGCAAAAATAAATAAATTTACATATTATCAAAATTAGCAATATCCTATGCTTTCTGATATTTTTCGTTGCAACTTTTACTTGTAAAACAAAGAAGGCACGTATTAATTATTTGTTTGAACATTTTAGTTTTAATAACGAATCTCTTAAAATATCAAATTGAATGAACAAAAAATTTAAGTTTAAATGCTTTAGATAAATGCGTCAGGTTGATAATAAATCGAGGTGTATTTGTACTTTCATATCATACTCGTCGGAATAGCAACAAATCTACAACATGTTTGCAATTGAGGTCGACGTAAAGCAATCGTCCTCGAGCGTTCGAAAACATGCTTGACATGGTTGCAACAAATGTCGACGTAGTGCAATCAACCTCGTTGTTGTACCTACCAACTCAGAAGCTATGCAACAGAAATCGTTCGCGTTGCAACCAAACTCGTCAGTTTTTCTTACAAAGTCGACCATTTACATTAACCCTCTGCAAGAATGCAATTAATTTCGAAAAATTAAAGTTTTTCTATGGTATTCAATATTAATTAATTTTTTATTATTGGAGCCGGAATTTTAAACTATATTGTAATAATTAAAATTTAATGTTTTTACGATTTTTTCTTCTTTTTTTTGCTTTAAATTTTATTAAAAAAAGATAATATACTAAATTTATTCGCAACACGTATCAGTTGAAAGGCAAAACAAAACAAAATGAAATGAAATGTAAGAATGTATAATTTATATCATTCATAGTAAGCAAAATTTAGAAAAACAAATAATACTATCAAATTTTATTATTTCCAATATAGTTTAATATTCCGGCTTAGAAAATAAAGAAATTATTAATATTAAATACAATACAAGAAAATGAAATGAAATTGTCACGATTGGTTACAATCTTGTCGAGTTTAAATAAAAATGGTCGAATTTCTATGCAACACTAGCGAGTTTGGTTGCAACACCAACTAGTTTTTTTTGTGTAACGTCGAAGTTGATTGCAACACCGACGAGGTCGATTGTACTGGGTCAAAATCGGTTGCAACCATGTCAAGCTTATTTTAAAATGATAGAGGTCAATTTCTTTACGTCGAATTTAAAAGCAGACATGTCGTTAATGGTTGCAACTTCGATGAGTATAGTAAAGAACCCCTATATATAATGAAAAATTTTCGTTAATTTATGAATCTTTTATTTACAAATTAAAATTCCTTTTATTCAAATTTTTTTAATTATGTATATTAACTTCTTATACATTTCTAATTGCATTTTCTCGCACAAAGGCTAAAAACACACATCGTTCAGAATTTCAGAGCAAAATTGGGGGGAAAAGAGTATGTTCTAAAATCGTCAGTATAGAGAATTTTCTGTATAGTAAACAATGGTTTTTCAGTATACTGACATTTTTTTTGTTATTCCAATTTGTTCAGTTTACCTATTTTTTGTTCATTTATCTTGACATATTTCTCTGCATAGAGGGCACTATTAAGAAATTTTTTCCATCATACAGAAAAATAATTTAGAAAGGAATATTATAAGTAAAGGAAAAGATATTAAACTAATTATAAATTAAAGGCAAAAAAAATGTAAAAAAGTGTTTTTTATATAAAATTATACCAAGAAAATAACTAAAAATAAATCAATAATTCTATATAGTACAATGAATTTTAATAATAAACAGGAGCTACCGTGAAGCAAATTTAAAGGTTAGTAGTAAAAACTCGATGAAAATCAACTATTTAATCGACGGATGAAGCCAAACTTGACGGCGTCGAAAATATTCAGGGGTTCATTAATCATCGAAAGACGAGTTACACAGTTAAGCAATTTATACATTAGAGAAGAAATTCACGTAAACTTACCGACGTGTTATGACATACTTATAATTTAGCCCCTACAAGTATGTCAGTTTTTTTCGAGACAGGCGAAATGACTCTTTTCCGCAATAAAATATCATTTTTTTTGCGTTTTATACTTAAAATTAGAAAATGTTTACAAGTTAAAGTTTTTTTATATTACGTACAGCCAAATATCGTTTTAAAATCTATGTGATTACAACATCATAAAAAACCTGCAAAATAAATATATTAGGATTATAACTTTCTTAACACAACATCTTGTATACAAGTTTTCCATTAAATAAAACATTTAGGCAGTGGCGTACCCAGGGGTGGGGGGGGGGGGGTGGTTTACCCCCCCCCCCTTCAGAAATTTTTCCACGCCTGAATTTAGGGGGGTCTTTTTTTGTGCAGAGATTTTTTTCATTTTAAGAATCCAAATAAAAATTTTTTAACTGAAATTTTGTCAAAAAAAAATTATAAACTGTAAAACATCGAAAAACAAGGATTTTAAGCCTAACTTTTGTAGAAAACACTGACTACCCCCGGGCTCAAACATTCCTGGGTACGCCACTGCATTGAGGTGTAGGTTTGTTTTTTTTTGACAAAAATCACATATATAAACTGTTGTTTTTTAAGAGGTCAATTGTATTTTATGTACAAAAATAAAAATTACACACTTTATCTAAGCGGAAATATGTTTTAAAAATTATTAAATGTTGGCATATAGTGAAAATTAATTATTTCTTAACGTATTCCATATTCTGTTGTCAGTTAATTAAAAAAACTCTTCATGAGATTAATTATATATGATTCTATCGAAAAAACAAAGATATTGTTTCATCGTTGGTAAAAAATTAATCAAGATTTAGAACATTTTGCTGCTTAACTGTTATAAAAGCCTACTGTGAACAGGGCCTCGGAATAGGATGGAGACAATATAGGGAAGGAGCAACAAAAAAGTTGCTTACCTTGTATGGCCATTATGGAAAATAGGATATTTTTGTGTTTTTGTACTTTTTTTTATGTGATGTTTCTTTACTAGACTAAAAATAATAAAAAATTCAAAATTTTATAAACACATTGATAGATTAAGTTGCATCTAATTTATTGTAAAAAATATTTGACCAATAAAATTCAGTTTATTTTTTAATAATACGCGTATAAAGTGTTTATCTTTAAACCGATTACCTATTTAAAGAGCAATGATATTTGTTTTTTTCGGATACAGTATAATATTTGATACTCAAGCATTTATATTTTATTGGGTAAAAACATATTCCCAAAACTTAAAAAAGCTAATTTTAATCTTATGTCTACAATGAACCTTTTTAATCTATTCTATTTTTTAAAATTGTGTCTGAATAAAAATTTTTTTTTACTTAACCCTTAAAAAAGTTTAGGCCAAATTACTAAGTAAAAACGGGGGTCAAAAATAATAAGTTCCGGACAAAAATAAGGGCAATAAAAAATCCGACTCGCTGAAAATTTAAAGGGGTCCAAAAATAATATTCTACAACAAAAAAAA
>JAQFYM010001398.1:0-34423 GCA_034694785.1 Agrenia bidenticulata | reverse complement strand
TTGGAGATGACATAGACCTACAATTACCCCATGAGATGTGGAAACTCTGATTGTCAAACCAGCTTATTAGTAAATTTATAACATAATTAGGAGTTTTTCTTTCAATAAGCTTTTCAATTAGCAATTTATGATCTACCTTATCAAAAGCCTGAGTGGCATCTAAATACACAACATAAGCAGGGGTGTTATTTTCGCTATAATAGGAAATTATCTGCTTTAAAGAGAAAATAGCTACCTCAGTGCCAACACTTTTCTTGTACCCGAACTGGTGGTCAGTCGTTTCAAGATAAGACAAACATCTCTTCAGAATAAGTCTTTCTAAAAGTTTTGACATTATTGTTGCTAGAGCTATTGGACGATAATTTGACATTTTGGTTGGATCTAAACCTTTCTTTTTGAGATTAGGGACGATTACAACAGTGGTTAAGCTACATGGAATTTTCTGAGAGTGTATAATACGATTTATAAGGATAGTTATCAACTGAAAAATATTCTCGTGTGCATGCATTATATTTTCAGAGCAGATTTCATCTGGGCCTCTGGCTTTAGACTTTTTGAGCTCTTATATTGATATATTGACTACATATGTTTTTAAGTACAGATACTCTGCATCTGAATTTTCTTTAAGATTGGATTTATTGAAGAATTCACTAAGGCTCGAGCTTCAGCTAATAGCTTTAATGGATTTAAATCAGTTTTTTAAAAATAAACTTTATAGAATACTACATTAAGCTTTTATTTTTAAATAAGACTATGAAATCCATATTGTTTGAAATTTCACTCTTATCGAATCTAAATTTTAAGAAGTGTAATAATAATAATATTTTGGTCATATCTATGAAGCTTGGAAAATCAACAAGAAATATTTCACAGCATGATGAATTTGTGTTTGTGGTCTCATCTTTTGTTTTTCATTAATAGAAAACAAATTTTTCAAAGGCAATATAATAAACAATCGTTAATTTGATTATTTTTTAGGGTCACCATTCGATAATTGATCTTCAAAACATAAAAGTAAAAAACCATCTTACAACAACAACTATTACAATTTAATATCCCCGATGCTATCATGTAGATTAATAAATACAATTATTTCCTATGGCTATGCTTATATATCGCAAAACAGTGAACCTGTAAAAAGTCCGGCTTACAATTTCGGTGTAGGATTACGCCCGTTTACTGTTTACCGCTTGAAGGACGTAGGGGAAGTTTTGTAATAAATTTATCAATTTGTAATTATCATGCGGCATAAACACATGTACTCAGATCCCTTAGAATATAAACAGACAATAAAATAAAATTCAACTCTATTTACTTCAAAGCTTTTACTTATGAAAGTTTATAACTACTGGGAAGCATTCATTGTTATCAAGCTGGGAAGCTTTTATTTTTATACAAACATGAAATATAATACCTTGAGGGAGATAATTTCTAACAGTCCTTTCATTAACGAAACATTTACTGAGACTAATTCTAACTTCCAACGACAAGATATCAATTCAGTAGGGAATTTAAAAACTGAATATTGAGCTAATTGGCGATTAAATTATTATAACATGGGAATTGCATATGCATTTATATATTTCAAATAACTACAAGATAACTGAGGCCTGTCTCAGTGCCTATTGCTACAACCCAGGAATATCTGTTTCAATTTCAGGCTTAAATTTTAAAAATCTTACCCGACGTGGGAAATTAACCTTTGCCAACATTCCTTTAAAAGTGGCGTATACTCTGGAATAATTACTTAATTGATGACAAAATTAATTAACTTATTGTATTAATCAAATTTGATCCTGTGTAATATTAAAAAGATGGAGAAATGGACAGATACATTAGAACAGAAAAGCAGATCTTTTAGATATTTTTTTATGCTTTGGTAGCTTCAAATGAAATGGATTGAAATATGATTTAAAAAGGATATAGTTGCTTAAAAAACTGGAAATTCCATCCGAGGAAGTCATAATAAAACAATAAAGTTAATTCATTGGGGAAAATGATCGAGTTCCACTTGGTCTTAAGTTTATCAGAACGGAAGAAGGTTAAGTAAGTTCCGTGAGAGCCACAATGGTGGACTGGAATGAATGGGCAGTCAAGTGCCAAAAAAGGTATCAAATAACGGAACGCCGTGTATAGATTCAGCATGACCTGTTTAAGTTCATCTGCCAAGATATCTGGCCGGACGTAGACGCGAGTCTTAAAGGAACACGTTTTGGGATTTCTGTGTCCAGTAACAATTAGAATATCTCCAGATTAACAACGTAAAAAGATCTTGGGGTCTCTAACTACCAAAGAATATTCAGCCATCAGTCGATCACTTATGTCCGAGTCTTCAACACCCTTACACATTCTGAGCATCTTCTCTTTCGTAAGTGCATTTGCAAAATCATATCAGATTTTAGCATACAATTATATTTATCATTTACCCACTACCGTTACTCACCTCTGGAAAGCGATAGATCTTAGTACTTGACTTACTTTTTATCCCAATTTCTCCACAAATTATTTAAAATCAATTCTTTCCAAACTTATGTTCCATTTCATGGTGTTCAACCGTACTCTTTAATTGTGTTATCCAGCCTCAGCCGGCGATTGAAGGTACTGTACCGTTTGAGAACGATTACCGACTAATTTAGCTACGATTTTCGCAATAGTTTCTATTGAATTTTTAGATGCATTACTTAAACTAAGGTTATTTTATTAATCAGCAACTTGGCTCACTACGATTATCAAATTCATCGTAATTTAAGATTTTAAATTCAGTAACTAATGAACTCATCAAATTCATCATCGATAAAATCATTGACATATTATATTCCAATTGAAAAATTGAATCAATTTATAATTTTTCTTCTTTACTTCATTGAATCACGTATTTGGTTTTGAATCTTTGATTTAGTTGAATTCATTGTCATGTATCATGGCATTTCATTAGTATTTTAAAACATTATGTCAGAATTATGTCATTCTTCTTCCAAAACTTACCTAGCCCATCTGCAAATAGTGGTCAAAAAAGCTTTACTTTGATTAACTCCTGGAATTACTTTGCTTTAGATTAAATTACTCGAGTAAGTTTTTGTCATAACAATCACATTAGCACGTTCGTAAATTAATGGCCCTCTCATCATCGTAAACATCATCCATTATCTAAATATTCAATTCAAGATTATGCACGATCGCATCAGATCTCTCATCTTTCTCATAAGTGCTCTAAGAGTTGCATACTTATATTTGTTTTTCTACTTCTGATGCGAGGTATTTATATCGGGGCTATATGTGTATCTTGAATATCGATGGAGCTCCAAATTATATCAAATCACCGAGGATTTAATATAACCAATCTCTTAACCTCAGTCTAATTGCATATATATCATACCATAAGACCAAATGCAACCATACTCTTCTGTTTTTCACTTCACGATCCTATTTCAGCATTTCAATTAGGTGTTGACCAAAAAATATTGTCCGATGACTGAAATCTAAACATTAATGGGGATGATTAGAAATAAGAGTTGACCCAGGCTGAAATTGTTAGGATTGTTGTTGCTCTATGAATAAGATCATCCTTAATATCTAAATTTTGCACATGTGATTAAACCACTTGAGTCGTAGTCAAAGATGGGTCGAACCGTCGAATCGGCAAAGACGTTGTATTGTACTACACGGGTTGGCTAAAATACTCCTTTGCTAGTTTCTAAGTTTCCCTTTTTTATAGCAACGCTTACATTCTTCTATTTAAATGACTAGTGACGCTTTAACAATTTACCAGCCTCCCTTGATTCTATTGACATCCCTATACCCTAGAGCTATGGCCCTTAACGAAAATCAATTTACTACAATAATTACCAAATACAAGTGTATTAAATTCTTACACTGACTCTATTTATAAGGACAACGATTGAAACAGAATTGTTAAACCAATTTGAAAGATGCCTTGGGCGTTCTCAAAGAAATGTTTTTCTCCAGGAGTGTCAACTTACTTTTGTATCGTAAACGGAGGGCAGCAATTATTGTAATTGGAAAGGGATTTGATATTTTAAAATCAACGAGCATGTTATTGTTATTCAATTTATTCTGGAAAATATATTATAAAGAGAGGACATGACATGGATCTTCTTTCCTAATTTTATAAAAATGACTCATACTTCAGCTCTCTTTCTCTCATAAAGTCCTTAACAGACCCTCAAGGACCCTAGAGAAGGTTTATCTCTCTGTCCATTGAGGTTTCCCGTAACTCCAGTCACGTACTTTTCCATACAAATTCTACAAATGTCATGACTCTGGCCGAATCATCAGGTTTTCATTTCTTGTCCTTCTCTACATTCCACCAACCTATGTCAAAATTAATGCAATATCTCTGGCAGAGGCAGTGCTTACTGATACAGTATAGTAAACTCATATCGTATTCATAGCAAAGTAACATGACGATGAAATCCTGTTCTTATAAACTCTTATTCATGGTCAAACTTGAGAGGGGAAAACATTGTGCTAGGTCAAGTCTGTCTCATTGCGGAGATTGGCGATAGAGGAGCAAGTCTTTTGAACATTCCAAGGTGTTCATCAAGCTCTTTCATTACTTGGCCTAGATGGATATTAGAAAATGCCATTAGAATTGGTAGAGTCTGGGATTAGTCCATGACGTGTGTAATTAGAGAATGTTGGTGATGATGCTATCAAGGAATGAAACGATTATCTCAGGATTTTTGAGTCTGGTGATGGCTGGGAGAGGTTGGAGAGGATGAGAGAGGAGAGACTGGATATCTATTGGAGATAGTATGGCAAAATAATTTGGCAAGTAGGAGAAATGGGTTAAGAAATGGGC
The DNA here is from genome assembly GCA_034694785.1 of Agrenia bidenticulata. Taxonomy (NCBI): domain Eukaryota; kingdom Metazoa; phylum Arthropoda; class Collembola; order Entomobryomorpha; family Isotomidae; genus Agrenia; species Agrenia bidenticulata. The sequence continues at coordinate 29,601 of JAQFYM010001398.1, read as the reverse complement.
ATTTTTTTCCACCCTGACCAAGAAGGGCAGGGGATAAAAGATATATATTCCGAGTGATGATAATAATAATATTCTGATGGTGATTCGGGTTGCAGAAGAAGTGCAAAGTATGTGCTAATAAAAAATCAATAGCAGAATAAAGCCCATGCGCGTTTCCTAGCAGATTATGCGGGTTTTCTGCCTAGATTTCAATGTGGACACACTACTACTACTTACTACTGCTCCTATTCTACACGCTACACAGTGACTAATACACAGTGTTTCACATAACCTTTAGACTATCGCAATATTATTATTATTCACAGGAAGTAGGACTGTTCAATTCAATTCCCTTTCACAGCCGAGAGTGAAAAAAAAGTATTTATCTTCAATCTTAACACCTTTCTCTACCACTGCCACACACCACTACCAACAGAGCATAGAGAATTATATCCACTTACATCTGTATCTGTGCTGAAAAAAATATGCGGTTAGTAGTCCTCTCTACAGTCCACCCAAACAAGCAGTCTCAGGGACGAGCAGTTAGAGCCCTCGATCTCCCTCAATAATTCCATCTGCACAAACACACGTATAAATCATCTCATAAACTCTAGTCGGAGACAAAGGGATTATTCCACATCAATTAGGTAGGACACTATTTATTTAGGGAAGAGTGGTTTAATCATACTCATCACTTAAACTTGGCAAATCTTTCTAGACTGGGACAATGCCACAATACACAATACTATTTAGCCCTACTCGTCTCGGCCAAGATTTCCCGATTCCTCATACATTTTAACCTGAGAGTGAAAGCTTTATTAAAGGAGACATATATTATAGGGTGCATTTCATGAGTTGTATTTCTGTGTCCCTTATTCGTACATAGCAATCACAGATAAGCACATATACCTCAAAGTATTATCGCGGAAGAAGAATCAGGCTGCAGATACCTAGTACCCCTGTCAGACTAAAAGGTCACAGGTCAGCATTGGTCCTACACAGCCCTTGTCACTCCTTGGTGGAAAAATATAAAATCCTTGTAAGCGATCTTGGTCTCTTTAATTTATGTAGAGAGTGTCTTCAGCTCTTAGTTTCCATGTTTACATTATTATTGTTATGGGCTTGTTAGTTTGAGTATAAACAAACGGAGGGTATTGTTTATAGTCCGTGCTATTTGCAAATCAGTCTAGGCGAGCATTAAACTTGATTGTCATTACCATTACTCTTGCCATAGCATGTACAAGCTTCTTCAATCTCAACTATCTCACGGTACAGGCTTGACCAAATCTAATAGATATTCATAGGGTGGGAAAAAGTGCCGCTCGTATGTTTTATCCATATGAAAAAATATTGTACTGTAGATTTTGTGTATCTATGATTTTGTGAGTTTCTGCACTCTTAGCTTGAGAGATAATTAATTAATAATAAAGACTCGTTGTGCACGAGAATAATTTCAACTATCCAATTTACAAAGTATTGAGATTTACTTAAGATTGATTACATGCATGGATTTTTGGTGGGTGATGCTGTCTGTGGAGTCGAGCCGTGTACTCTTGGCTTACTATTTCTAATGGGTTTAACTAATCTCGTATGCGTAGTCATAATCAGGGAACGTTACATAATATAATTACAACAATTGATATGGATTAATGGAATGCAGGTCACTGAATCAAGCGGCTTGGGTACAGCAATTTGCATGCATTATCCTTCTGAGTTCTTGTCTATATAGCAGTTGTCCATGAAAGGCCTTTTTATCTTTTGTGAGATACATGTGAGCAAATAATATCAGCATTACATTACAACTCCACAAAATAAACTCCACGTTTTTAAACCATTTACCCTAGGCCTTTTCTCTTTTATTTACATGACTACGGTGTCTAACAGTGTAGGTAGATTAGACTGTCAAACGTTTGTGGTTATGGTATATACGGGACCATTAATATTCTTTGTCGTGGGTGTAAACTACTGAACTTGTGAAAATTGAATCTGTGGCTTCGTAGCATTTAAAAAAAGTTTATTTTGAAGGAGGAAGTAAACTTAACCTTAAAAAACAATTCATTTCAATAATAGTTTATCTTTGGTTTAGAGGCAAAAATCATTCATTCTTTTTATTTGTGTTGTCCGACAAACTTGGAGTTAGATATATTTAAAAATATTTGAAGTTTCAAGCAAAAGTGAGTGATTAAAAGTTTCAGATTTAGTTCAAGGTTTAATATACGCGATCATTGAATAATCAGTATCTTGTTAATATTAGAGATTAGGGAATTCTAGGGAAATAGCAAATTCTTAATGTTAGAATGAGTTTTCTTATTTCTTCGTCAAATATTCCTAGGCTCTCTGAAGTATTAATTTCCTAGGGTTTTTGAAATGTAAGGAAAGAGTATAAACCTTGGTTCCCTGTACAATCTAGTGATAACTAGAAATAGCTGGACAGAGTAAGAGAAAAAGTTAAGGAAGAAATTGAATGTCTAGAATTATTTAGTCAATAGTATTCAGATACAGAGCCACTTGAAATTAGTCATCTTTTTAGTTCTGTTACTGTATCCGCCTGGAAGGTTCTCGGTCAGTAATCAGTACTGTCAGCATTTGTCAATCTTTGTTTAAGAAAGACTCATTCATAGTCTGGAGTTGAGAGGAGAGACATTGTATTTCTTATTAGGTTGTGGGAATCGAATAAGCCAAGAGTTTCGGCCTCCACGGTGGTTGATTAGCATATTTTATTTTTCGATAGAAAACTCAGCTTCAAACCTGTTGTGAAAATACATGATTCGTAACATATAATTGAGGCTGTGGGAAATTTATTGACTGAACAAATAATGAAAACGAACTAATTTCTGTAGAATCGAAATTGACTACACGTGGAATATCGATGGTGGACCTCATTTCGGTATTAATTTTTCTTGTGAAATGCAATGAACCTTTCTGACTTTTGAAGAGAGTCCAACGGACGGACTAAGAAAGTACATAATAATAATTACTATTATCAGCAAAGAGGGAGCAGATTAATGTCCTAATCTAAGTGAGAAGGATATACAAGGAAGTAAAATCATTACTGGGAATCAGTGGCCGGGTGGAACTGGCTGACTGTATATAATATACCTCAATGTCAAATATAAGAACTAAACTGTGTCACTCCAAGCCATCAGACTGGTACACTTTTTTATCCTGACATCAACTTATCTTGACTACCTCTCTGTCAACCCTTCCTTCTTGATCAGCTCCACTCTAAAATTTCCATTGTACGTCTCTCTTTCTCTCCCTTTCTCGCCATCGTTCGACGCGTAAGATATAGTTTTCCGGGGGAATAGTGAGTAAGTCATTTAACCATTATGAATGGTGAACTAAAGATCATGAGGATATTTGCTTCCAAGTGTGTAACCGTAGTGTCTACATGAATCCTAAGTCTTGAGGATTAGTCGTGCTTCGCTACCATTGCTTTAAAATAGTGAAAGTGCAAGTGCAACGGTATCAACTGCCACCTTGACTTATCAATTGTCTCCGTATAATGGGACAGATAAAGTGTACGTGGAAAACTTTCTGGTACTTATGGATCATTCTTCCTGTCTCAACGGTTTTCGGGCGTTCAATTGATTACAATAATTTCTACGGAGAAGACGGCAGCTTCCAAGAGGATTTTCATATCCGAATTCTAAGTGTCGAGCATGTAAATCTGAGTTCCAACCACAACCTTCGACTTGATGATTACAACCCTTCCTCTCTTATTCTACTCCGTGGTCAAGGATTTGAGAAGGTCTTCAATTTTGGTTTAACCCTTTTGTCTCAACCTCCAGGGAGCATTTGCTCTCCGAAGGAAGTCCATGATCTTGAAACACCTTTTAAACGAGTTCTTAAACAAGGGCTCCCTGATAAAGCATACACGCAAGATTTTCTAGGGACTCAACCTGGAAAAGCATACCATGTTTGTACTAAAACACTTGGCACGGACAACTGGGTGCATCATGGCCCTTTCCTTACACTACAGCCTTACTCTTCTCCATCAAAAGCGGGGCAAAGGTAAGACTTTTATTAGTTTTCTAATTTAAAGGAGTAGACTTGACTAGATTCATTTCCGTGCTGTAATGCAAGAGATGATGCGTAGTACAAGCTGAGACTTTGTTGTTTTATAGTGTTCAATTTAATACTAATTAGTAATTAGTCGACATACTTTAATTTTCAAGCATTACATGAATCAGAGTCTACTCAAGTCTGTGGCATGTCATGCAGGGTTGAATTAAATCCTGGAATAATGATAATCATGAAATTTGTACCTCATACATGAAATCCTCAAACACATAGATCATATTTTAAAAGTGTGACACCACCAATCTCAGAAATGACATTTCTGAAGGCTCGTAACTCGTAACGGGGTTTTCTCATGGAGTTCATAAATCTGAAAGCCTTCTAAAAATAACATTGAAAAATAATTTTGAAATAGAGTTTGGATTTTATTTAATAGAATTACTGATGACGATTCTAACCTCCCTACAATACCCTCTTCTAGTCAGACGAATGTTCCTCACAATTCGCAAGAGATTTCGGAGAATAGTATTCGAGTACGACGGTCAACTAGTGAACCTACTCCCGAAATTGAAATCATAGGAATGAATTTTGAGTATGAATCAGACAAGAAACGGATTGAATACGATGAGCATGGAACCCCTCGAAGTTTAGAAAATATGAACGTCAAGATAAGATTATTTGGAAAATTCAATGAACCGACTGATTTCAAGTTCTCTAAATTTCAAAAATGCGATGACCCTAATAATCACGAGCGAGGAGTGAAGGTACGGTGATTAGTAGCATCTCTTACCCGGTATTTATTTTGTCAAACGAATCTATTTCTGATACTAAACAGGTGAAAATAGACGCGTCGGGAACAATGGGAGAGGTTTTAACCACGATGCCTCACGTTGGTGAACTCAATGAAATTTATTTGTGCTTGAAGACTACAAACATGGCACATTTTAGTCGTCAAGGAGAACGGATGTTTGAAGGGGAAATAGAAATAAAACCTTGGCTTATGATTAAACTCTACAAGGCAATGCTACCTCTGTGGCTCCACTTAATTATGTTAAGTCTCCTTCTAGTCTTGTCTGGCCTCTTCTCGGGATTAAATCTTGGGCTAATGAGTTTAAACAAGACAGACTTGAAGATCATTATTAACACTGGGACTGCCAACGAGAGAAATCATGCATCCCGAATAGCTCCGGTTCGAAATCATGGGAACTTTCTCCTCTGTTGCTTGCTATTTAGCAACGTTCTAGTGAATGCGTCACTGACTATACTGGTGGACGATTTAACATCCGGCCTGATTGCCATTATGATGTCGACCTTGTCTATTGTCATCTTTGGAGAAATTATTCCTCAAGCCATCTGTTCCAGACATGGACTTGCTGTTGGGGCAAGGACTATCTACGTCACAAAGTTTTTCATGCTGATAACCTTCCCTTTGGCTTATCCGCTTAGCAAGATATTGGATAAGCTATTGGGGGAAGAAATTGGAAGCGTTTACACTAGGGAACGACTGAAGGAATTGCTCAAGGTAAAATATAGTTTTGATTGTCATATCTTAACTTGTACTATGCATTTTAATTTCTCTATTATTGTTTATAGGTAACGAAAGATCACCATGGTCTAGAGACTGAAGAGGTGGGAATAATTTCTGGGGCACTTGAAATGAAAACCAAAACGGTATATAGAGTTTATATGCAAATGAGCTTAAAGCGTTATTTATTTAGAATAATTTAATTTAATTTGAAACTTCAAAAATTTAGGTGAAAGACATCATGATTCGGTTAGATAACGTGTTCATGTTACCAATAGAGGCAGTCTTGGACTTTGATACTATGGCAGAGGTCGAATATCATGGTAAGATTCTTTCAAATATTAAGCTAAACTAAACTTTATAGCTGTAGAATGTTAACGAATCTATTTGTTTCAGGTTATTCTCGAATTCCAATTTATGAAAGAGAGAGAGAAAACATCGTGGCTCTCTTAAACGTTAAGCAACTCACTCTTCTTGACGCCAATGACAACATCCCTTTGAAAACTGTGATCGAGTATTACCAAAATAGTCTATTTTTTGTCTTTGAAAACACTCGACTTGACTACATGTTCAGAACTTTCAGAGAAGGTAAATTAAGTTTTTCATTTCAGCAAATATTGAACCTTTACTTTTTCTATCAACATGTTGATGATATGAAACTGTTTTAGGGAGTCGAGGTCATATGGCATTTGTTCAACGAATTAATGACGAAGGTCCTGGAGATCCTTTTTATGAAACCATTGGGCTGGTGACCATGGAAGATGTGCTAGAAGAACTTCTGCAAGCTGAAATCATGGATGAAAGCGACAGTATGTTATCTCTTTCCCTTAAAATATAAAATGGAAGTCTGAAAAAAATTATTTTTTAGTTGGTAAGTACGAAGCTCGTCTTGCAAATTCAAATACAGTCCGGCCGAAGAGCTCCGTACCGTTTCATTTGATCAAGAGGAAAGCAAAACCACCAGTTGATATTCCACCCCCACTAGCTTTGGCAGCCGTTCAATTTCTCAGCACAAGTAAGTGAAATTAGTAAAACCTTCCATTCATTTTTTTTCGTAAATGAGTAAATTAAATTACGTCTGTAACATTAAACATTTGACTTATGACTATGTAGGCGTGGAACCCTTCAAAAAAGAGATACTTTCTGTTACGATACTACAAAGACTTGTTGCAAGCAGTGCCCAGTACATCAAGATTCCTAAACATCGAGGCAATCAAGAAATTCCTGAATTGTTTCTATTTGAAGCGGTAAGTGAATCTCATCCATCACATACGTTTAAATCTTAGGTAATTTGTGACTTAGAAGAATTTAAATTTTAGGGAAAACCGGCGGAATACTTTATTCTGATTCTTGAAGGTCGAGTAGAGGTGAGTGTTGGTCAAGAGAAGCTTACATATGAAAGCGGCGCTTTCACTACATTTGGAAAGGATTTTTTGATGTCTGAATATTCCGCGGAAAGTAAGGGCTCAATTTATTTAAATTATCTTCAAATTGCAAATTCAAAAATTTATTTATTATTTCTCATAAAATCGTTAATGTATCTGTAGAAAGTGGAGCAATTTCCCCGGTGACGTCGGATAAACCCGAAGCAAAATTGAAAAGACGAAATTTTTTGCCGGACTACACTGTTAAAGTATTGACAGACCTCCATTACATGATGCTGAAGTACAGCGCTTATAAAGCTGCAATTTTGGCCACTGGAATTGAAAGAGCTAATGCGGACCCTGTCAAGTCGCAGAATAAGAACTGGCAAGATGAAATTGAGAAGGTCTGACCTAATCTTTTATTCTCTTTACCTATTTTCTAATACCGTTACTTATAAACCTATGGATACCTTTTCAGGTGTTGGAAGATGGAGATGACGATACGATGTCAGAGTCTGGCCGTAAAATATCGAAAATATCGGTGCGACATATCTATTGGGAAAAATCGCTTGAATCAAACAGGAAGCATTTTGTTGATACGATTTTGTTTTTTGCAGAGTGGAGACGATGCAAGCCGAAAGACTTCACGTTCTGTCAAGGATATTGAAGGTGGAGGTGATCTTCCGGATGAGCAGACCAAACTTCTATGACAGCTATTAAAACAAAAATCTCACCCAAACAGCTGGAAAGGAATCTGTAAAATTATAACTATCGCTTGTTTATATCCAGGATTTCTGTTAAAGGCGGTTTCATTTATTGTTTAATGTTTACTATCTCCAGGCCCGTTAATACTTAATTTTACATTGAACTGGTTGTAATTTATTTATTTTTCCTTGTTTTTCCTTTTCAGTTTTGTTATCAGTATTGTGTTAAATTTACAATGATTAGTTATACGTGCAAATTCCTTTATGTACTGTGTTAAACATTTTCGTCAGATTAGAGCCAGTGACGGAGAGGGGAGGGTTACAGTTTTGTCCTGGACCACTGAAGGTTCCTTCATCTGAAACATTCAGACATTTACATTCTTGCCATTTGTGTAACGAATTTTTGAAGTTAGTTTGTAGGACCTTGTGATGCACCACGATACACGTATCATTGGACTTCATGAAGCATTCTATGGTTCATAGTTTTCAGTTACAGATATTCCATAGATTTAAAAAATATTCTCGTGAGAAATACTGTTATTATTGTTATCATTTGGTTTTGATTTTTTGAATTTCCTTAGCATAATATTTGCCTGAATCTGCCGTTTTGGTGAGTTGAGTGGTACACATAGAATTAGGTACTATGTACCAAGTGGTACAGCATCAGTTGCTATAAGATAGACTGTTACTATTGTAGTTTTGGGTCTGTTATCGTAAAAACTGGAAGCTGCTGCTGCTTTCAAATTCTATTGCTCATGAATTTCACGATCCATTTGAATTTTATCATGTCCGTCCTTAGTCTATTAACTAATTAAATCTATGGCTGAGATGCAACTTACTGTAAGCCTAGGTTTGCCATTATTCTGTATGTTTACAAAATTACTAAAGGTCTAACTTTCCTTTTTCGAATCAATACTCGAGTTATTCTTAGCCGGTCTTGCTGCCCCTTCTTGATTTTTCTGATTTTCTCGAGATTTAAATATTCAGTTTTTTACAAATTTGGATCCTTCACATATTTAAAACGTTTAATTCAGTAGTGTTACATGCTTACATGGATATCAATGAACAGATTGGTCAAGCAAATACAAGAATGACTAACAGATCCATTAACTGTTGTGTCCAATTAGTTGAATTATATTTATTTAGTTGTAAAATATTTTTCCACATACTTAAATGACTTGCATAAATTATTGTTTAAGAGTTTTCGCGAATTAAAATTTTTTGGGCCACCTACACTGTTTCTGTTTGTTTTTCAATTTATTTTCTAAAGTTATCAGAACCAGATATGAAATTGTGCTATAATTATGTACCTGGGGGATGACTGAATATTCTCGAAACTAAAAAGGACTTAAGAAAAAATCTATAGTCATATACCTAAAATAAATACTACACTGTTGTGTCTTCTCAATTGTTGGTGGTTATTCGAAAACTCATGTAAATTAAATTATTGAAAAAACATGTTTCTTGTAAGACAGACTTAAAGACAGGTGTTAATGTACCAAGAGAGAGCTCACGTAAAAATTTATTTGACTAAAAATTGTTAAATTGTTGTTAGCAGTTGTGGATTTTGACAGAGGTATAAACTAACATTAATGTTCAGCTCAAACAAAGGTACAATAAAAACAAGACCTTGACTGTTTGTTGGCTTCAATCTCCAAATGTAATCATCTATAAGTCTCAGGATAGTCAGGATTCAATTGGAATCGATTGCGAAAAAATTCTCTCTTATCCTCGGTCACAGAAACTTCTCTAGCGATTTTAAATCACATTTTGTAAATATTCTGTCCTTCCTCGTTCTCTCCATCCAGTATTACTGCTTGTGGTTTGAGTCCATTTTTTTGCCCATATGTATCTAATAATTTCATAGCAGCGTAAGTTTTGCTATTTTTCGCTTCAGAAAGGTCCGAGTCGGTGTGCCTGCTGGTTGCTGAAGAGTCTACTTTTTCTGGCCCATGGCCTTGTAACGAAGGGGATAGAATTACTTCCCCAAAAATTCCAGTACTTTTCACCAGCTCCTGAAGTTCATTAACAAAAATGAATTATCAATTTTAGATTTGCTAATTTTCATAAATTTTGATTCGTAAAACGACATGCTCTGGTTGATAAAGCTTTCAGTAAATCACCTTCGTATCTTTGACAGAAGTAGTTCCTTGTAAAGAGTTGTGAACTTTTCCGATACTGGCATCCGTTTTTTTTGTATCATTTTGGATCATCTGAAAATTAAAATTGTATTTGAAATTCTCCTTTACATACTAAAAATTCACTATTTTAAAAATATTTACCTGAGTAATTTGCTCGCTGTAATATAAAATTTTAAAGATCATAAGATTCACTTAAATGCTGCCAAAAATTTCATAAATTTAAAAAACTTGAATTAATAATATCATACTCAAAATTATCTCCAGCTTTACTCATGGCATTGGAATCCGCGTGAGAATAGCTCCGTTCTAGGAGGGTTGCTTGCTTTGCAGCTATATAAATTGACTTTGGAATTCTGAGGTATGTCACGTCCACTACTGCTCTTACGGTATAGTCAGGTATGAACATGTTATGTAAAATGGGATCCGAACTTCCTGATTGTACTCCGAATTTTCGAACTTCGAGGGGAGTAGATGGTGCATTATCGCCTGCAATATTATTTAGTACAATTTCATAAATTGCCGTTTCCAGAATCCCTGAAGTGTCCTGAAATTTTACCTGTTCCCATTGAAAGGGTTAAACTTTGGGTTCCAAAGTATGTAAACGGTCCGCTTTCAAATACTAAGTTCTCTTTCCCCATTTCTGCATGAACGCGTCCTTCTAATATCAAAACGAAGTAGTCTGCTACTTTCCCCTAAGTATTAAACAGTTAGTTTTAATTTTCATGAAAAAACTAGGAGTGCTAATCACAGAGTTGTTTACTAATACTAAAGTTAACCAACCTTCTCGTAGATAATAGTAGCTTGGTCAATTTTTTGATCCTCGCGAGCTTTGTATTTGATTCGGACAAATACATTTTGTTGAAGAAGACGCTCCAGAATATTTTTCGAGATTATCTCACCACTGAATTCCTGAATCGCTGAAATTAGTGAATATTAAATCGTTTTGAACAATGCAATTCATTCATTGTTGAACATTACTAGATTATGGAGATTTACATGTGCTAAGGTACTGGTACGAGGCAAGGGCTAACTGGGGAGATACGTGGGTTCCATCCGCTTTTGTACGTGCCATCCCCTGCATGATGTTAATTGGACCTCGAGATCTTCGCCTGCTACGGTTACTGGCTTTAAATTTTTGCAAACAGAGTTAATCAGTGTTTTGTATTCTACGGCAGAACAAGTTGGATATTCGTGTTTATGAATACGTTACCTAAAACATCCGTTTCATCATTAATTTCTGCTTGAATTAGCTCTTCAATAACGTCTTCCAAGGTAATGATTCCAATGATCTCGTAAAATGGATCTGAGAAGTCGCTTGTATGAATTCGTTGCACGAAAGCCATATGACCCTTATTTCCTGTTTACAAACAATGAAGTTGAACATGCTTATGAGTTAAACTGATTTTGTTTATTTCGAGAATAAAATATAAATTACCATCCTTGAATTCTTTAAACATCGCATCGAGGGGCTTTATATCTTCCACGAAGTTGCACGGATTATTATAAAATTCACAGAGTGTTCTCAGTGGCATTTTATCATCGGGGTCAACAAACGCAAGATCTTTGGTGTACAAAATGGACACGACATTTCCACGAGCTCCTTCATAGATTGGTATGCGAGAGTAACCTGTTAAAAAGTCGGAAAGTTTGAAAATACCGTCTAGCATGACTCCCTTTACGCACAAACGTTCTTACCACTGGACATAATTTCGGAAATCGTGTCGAAATCCACACAAACACTTAAAGGAAGCATGTAGACGTCATCAATTTTTGTCATTACATCTGCACAAGTTGATTGGCTAAGTTTCAGAACTCCTTCGATCACGTTGACTTCATCATTTTCTAAGTCATTGTAACTCTGAGTTACCTGGAATTAATAGTACAAAATGGATTTATAATTCATCACATTAAATTCAACATGTCTGAAGTTGGAAGTGAAGAAACTTCTTTAGTAAAGGGTGTGTTTCTTTCCTCATTCAGTCATGCATTCCTAGAGAAGCTGATAAGGCCATGTATTGAATTAAATAATGTTTAAAATGTCTTTAGCTGGAAGTGTTTGAACTTGAAATTAGATCCGTTATTGTTCAGAAGCTTGAGTGACACTTCTTAAAGCAACATCTTGAATTCATTAGTTACTATAATAGCCTATGATTCATAGTTAATATGATCATTCTAATTTCTTTACGACCAATGAATATGGATTTAGTTACACTGATTAACAGAATCCCCGAGATTTAATTTATGCAGATCTTCATTGGATTAAAATTACTTTAAAGGATACGTTTTGTGCTGGCATAATACTTCCAGTATGATTTTGTGTTTTGCAATCTGTAATGCATCATAAGAAATAAACATTATTCATGTGCATACCTTGATTAATTCTTTCAGTCTGTCACGATTGTAAACATTTCCAATTTCTTCCCCTAAAATTTTATCTAGAAGGACACTAACTGGGTATGATAGTGGGAAAGTTGCAGCCATGGTCAGCTTAGTTATCCAAACTGTGCGTGCTCCCACTGCAAGTCCATAACGGGAACAAATAGCTTGTGGTCCAATTTCTCCGAAAATTACGATACCGAGGGTAGAACCAATCACAGCTTTTCAGGAAGAAACGGAGAATATTATGATATTTTTATGCTATGGTGTACTGATAACTGCTTCACTTCTTGACCGTCCTTACCAATTAGTCCAGATGTTAGATCATCCAATAAAATAGTTAACGTCGAGTTGACCATCACATTTCCTAAGAGCAAACTACATAAGAGGTAGTTTCCATTATCTCGAAGGGGTTGAATCTTCTTTGCATAGCGACGTTCCTTCTCCGAACCTAAATTATCCAACAATGGCAACAATCTTAATGCTTTACTGTTTTGAAGACTTGTTCAAATCAATGCAGAAATGACTAAGATTGTTTTGAATTTATTTATAAGTAATTTACCCGTGTTTCCAATAATTTTAAGTTCTGTCCTATCGATTGCCATCAAGCCTGTTGATTTGTAAAGCATGCATATGTTTCATTGAAAAATGTCTTACAAAACTATTGACAAATCCTTTCTGCATTTTAAAACATAGAAATGAACCTAAATTGAGTCCTGAGAAAAGTCCAGAGAACACGAGCAGCAGGACAAGGAGAAAGATGTGAACCCACATCGGAAGCCACTTCTGGTAGGACCTCAAAACTATCCATTGTTCTGTTCCCTGATGAACCCAAGGCATATCTGTATTGTTTACAATTAATAATTCCCTGTGTATTAGTAGTGAGAAGATGTAGAAGATATAATATCATTAAATAATTATACAAATGGAATTCTACATTCCAAATCCGATGATATTCCTGCATAGCCAAATATGCGTCTTAAAATCAATAATCAATGGTGTTGATTAATGATTGAAAAATATATTTTTTATCAGAAAATTAGTACTAACCCGTGTTATTTTCACGAACGCAGATGTAAAATTCAGTCTCTCCAAGGTCCAATGGAGGTAATTGAACCGTTCCCAAAGCTGAATGGTCCGTTATTTCTTTTTTGTACAACTATAGAATTCATAAGATACGATCGCGCTATTTTCCAATGTACAATCGTTTTAATAACTATGTGAACTTACAGCAAAGCTTCTTGTTGATTTGAGATCATCTGCAATCATTGACAAAATGGGTTTTCTTATGAACAATTTATATTACGAATACTAATTTGAACCGCTTGAAAAAACATACCACAGTCTTCCCCTCTCAATCTCATTTCAGAAACAAATCTAACGATCGTGTGCTTCGTAAATCGATCCCCAAAGAGTCGGATGACAGAGGCGGATTCGGCCAAAATCACCGAGACTCCTTTATCATACGAAACAGGCTTTGAAGATTCTTCAATACGAAGTCCCCTTACAGTCGCAGTTTGTAATTCCAAACTACGGACTGATAATATGGCGCTCACATTTATTTTATGTTCTTCAGAAATGGGCCCCCACGTCCTTGTACCGTTCCTGAATTCCGTAGGGCTGACACTGGAAGTAGAATTCGAATCACGGATATCACTCGTAACATTGTAAGCGTATGTATTATACGGTGTCGAAAAGAACGTCTCGTTCTGGCCGTATGGTTTCCCATTGTGGTTTAGAACTTGGAATGAATTTGGAAGATCGGAAAATATGGGCAACACGAGGAAGCTCAGAATAATAGACACGTAGTGATTTAGTAAACCTCTTGAGATGTACGAATATGATTTCACCATCATTGTGTGCACACAACTAAAACAATGCATGTCAGATTTAACTCTTTTTACTCTTCACACTCAGAAAATGTATCAACGGGTAAATCACTTGATTAGTTGTGTGTCTAGTTGAAGGAATAAGATTGTTGCTATTTCTCATTTCATCTTTCTTGTGTTGGAAAGTACTTAAGCGCATTTTGACTTTCACGTGCAATACCAATTAGTATTGGTTAATCATTTATAAAAATCTATCCTTTCCTTATTTTATCCTTAGAGATTCTATAAAGTACTCTATAAAATAAAAAGGTCGTATATTTTAACTATTAAAAATAACGTTTTTCTTCTTTAATTATATAAGTTGAAAATTTAGATTCTAACGATGTTAACGCTTTGCTTTGAAAACCTGAAGGAATTTAATAGAATTCAAATTTTTCCAGACACTCGAAACTCAAGATAATATGCGTTTGTGCGTTAATGTAGGGTCACTATTATAAATTCGCTACGAATGAAAAACTATAGAAGGGAACTGGCTGGTTCGTTCACTGAAATTAAAGCGCTTGTTACTTCGAACCAAAATGAAATTGCAAGTCCGATTAAGCAGATTACATGCCATAGTTAGTAAGTCTTTGTCATATTCTCCGATTATAAAACCTTTTTATTTCCCACGATCTAAAATGGGGCACTCCCTGTGTACGTCGATTCCTCTCACATAACATTTCCAGATCAAAACGATGCATTCTCAATATACGTATCACCCAATCGTATTCTGAGTAATCGCATAATGAATCCATTATCAAGATAACAGGCCAATTGTTTTAATTATCTCTCTGCTAATTCCTTTTGGTTGATAATACATTGAAACAATAAAAGCGGTACATGAGAAAACGTCGTTCACACATTGCTGATTTAAATTTAACTTAGAAATGGATAGGATTGTGAAGAGGAAATGGAATAAATTTAGGTAGCAAGCTATTACAAGCCCACGTGTGAGCGAGCATATTTGCATTTGCTGAGATCATGATTTTGAATTACAGGATTACACCAGTTATGCTACTGATTTAAAGATTAATTAAAGCCATGATGTTCATGGGTATTTGTTAGATAATAGCTTTCGAGATTAATGTCAAAAATTACAATTTCAACAATATTCTAATAGAATTGATTAATGTTTTATAATCTAATCAGTTGTACTATTTACATTTAATTTATATCTGATACGTGCGAACGGACAGGAGAGGAGAAAGGACATAATTTAATACTAACTCATGAAGGAGTACGAAGCCCTTTTATTGAAACATGTAATATTTGACCTACCCATACTCTACATTCATGGAAATTAACAAAATGAAAGATCCGAATATGGTATTCTGAATGAATCTGAACACTTGAATAAAGATTTAATCAACAAATTTCAAATCTGCACATTAAATAATTAATTAATATTTATTTAAAAGTGTGTTGGCCGGTTTAGACCTATTTATACCATGAATGAACCAAACTAATATTATAGTAGCAATTTCCCCCAAAATTTTAATTTCTCATTTGAAATTTGAAAACTCATAAAGCACTGAAAACTGAAATGAGGTGTGAGTTTGTAGATCTCGCTAAAAATTATGATAATACGTATATCTTTAGTTGTCTGGTTGGCAGTAGATGTGCCCTTGAACTGGCTTGAGCAGTTAAAATTTTCGAAATTCTGAATTTAGTTTACAAGGGTTTGCAGGTTTACACATTCGAAAATGTCGGACTCCGCCGTACCGGGCTTGGGCATGAAATGAATTTCTAATGAACATCTTGGATTAGGTCAGCACTTCGGTCAATATCACAACCGATATTTTATTTTCAGCGTATATTCGCTATATTCGGAATCAGCATAAAAGAACGATTCAATCGATTTCATAAGATCAGATAATTTAATCATCTAAATTAATCCTCAATCAAGAGTAGTTTAACATTATTATTTTTTTAAATAAGAAACGAATCCTTTTTGAAATTCTTTATTTACGGAAAATAAAATCAGTTTTATATATTAACCTTCAATTCTTAATTTAAATAACGAGTAAGAAAGGTAATAACAATTTAGAACTTTCAAGTTGAAAGAAATGTACCTTCAGAAAAGTGCCCAGGCTGAACGCACGACTCGAGTAAACGGGGATCGCTATCAGCCTAGAATGGTTTGGAGTTGTGGTAGCTAATCAGGCCGAAAAGGTGCTGGTTAGCATAACAATTATTTTACATACTTCTTTATCGATAAGACTAAATATGAAAGCAGTTCTTGAAGATTGAACACTACGGCAAATATATTATAATATGTATCGTAGCTAACATATTGCTCTTATAACTCTTCTTGCATTTACAATATTACATATACAGTCTCAACCAAGTAAAGAACCGACTTGGAAGTAATCTCTATACTTTTCATGAGATAAAGCCCAGTAAAGGAGGAAGGATTTCAAAGTTTCACCATGAAAATTAGTCGATTCTATACTTTATTTCTCCTCAATTCGGTTTTATCTAATATCATCAATTCAAATAGTAGTTATCAGTTTGTTGGAGTTAGACAAAGTGAGACTGATGTAGAGAGACAGGACCAAGGCGTTGAGAACCAAACCAGTTTGACGAATAAAAATTTGTCTTATTATAATTACAACACATCAGATGACAAATCGGACAGTCAAACTTACTTCGAAAGTCCAGCTAATTCAGATTCTACTAATCAAGGGATAAGATATAGAAGGGGGACTACACCATCGCCGTTTCGCAACGATGATTCGGATTTCTTTACCAATGATAATCAAAATTTTGTCTCCCCCTCACTGCCGACATTATACCAAGTCGAGTACTCTTTCTCGACAGCCTACGTTAGTGGGATTCGTGTAGAGGTATTTCCAGTATTTTTTATCTACAAGTTCATATTTCCTGTTATCGAAAAAACAGATGACGGTATACTGCTCGAATAAATTGTAGCTTGTGCAGTTTTCAGTTTACAACCTTAAAAATTAAAATACGTGGCTCCGAGAAGATTTTTTGAAATGGGTCTTTTGTTTGCTTCTGTTTAGCTAAAACGGTGTCAATTTTTTCAATTTAGCGTGTTAAATTTTAAAAGATGTAATTTTAAAACTTGATGCTATATTTAATAGCTTCTACTTATCACGTCAAGTCTTTTTAGAGATTTTAAATGGATTTAAATATGGATACATACTGTTTGTAATTTGCAATTTAGAAATACGATAATCGAGATTTAATTTATCGATAAATTACAGGCAGTGGAAAAGGGTGTGGCTTATGGCGATTTTGGAATATCGGAAATTTTGGCTGACGTCCCCGTTTCTATTCGATTATTTGGAAGTAAATTCTCCAATCACACCGTCGTAAGATTTGCAACGGAGCTGAAAATTCGTGGAGCTGATTGCGATGACACTTCGTCCACCAAGACGTATCCAGTAAGTTAATAACTCTGTAGCAGGATGTCTAGCGTTGTGTACAAGCTCAAGATTCCGTATTTGATTTCTTGTAGATCTCACACATAAGTCTGAATGCCGTTTCCGCTATTGTTGATGCTGTGCTACCAGCGTCGCAACCAGATGAATTTTACTACATCTGTGTTCGAGAAAATGATACTGGTATCCCAATCTTAAAACAATTTATCCTTTAATGTTGACTGAAATGCAATATTTTATTATTTCAGATATGCCCTGGGTTCATCAAGGTAATTTGGTCAGTTTAGAATTTAAGCGGCCTAAAAGGGATGTGTAATATTTTATTTTTAATCAGGCCCAGACTCCTGGCTAATGGTAAGGGCTGATGAGCGGTTCTTACCTTTTTGGATACAGGGCATCCTAATAGGAATCCTATTACTCCTTTCTGGATTATTTGCTGGATTGACTCTGGGGCTGTTGAGTCTCGACAAAACATCACTTAAGGTTTGAAGAGAAAAAGAAGAAGAACGAAGCATTGTAATTAATGAAATTGGTCTATTTGGTCTACTTTTCAGATATTGGCAAATACAGGGCCAGAAAAACAGCGACTCTATGCAAAAACCATCCTTCCTCTGCGTTCAAGGGGAAATTACCTCCTTTGCAGTTTAGTCTTAGGAAATGTATTAGTTAATTCCACACTCACAATACTTTTAGATGAACTGACTACAGGATTCCTGGCTGTGACCATTTCAACTGCAGGTTGGCCCTAAATATTTTCATCTTTCTGCGTTACGATGAAATTGAATTAATCCAAGTGACTTTTTGGTTGAAGGGATTGTTGTTATTGGAGAAATAATCCCGCAAGCCGTTTGTTCTCGTAATGGCTTGGCAATCGGGGCGAAGACAGTCTGGGTTACCAAGTTTATTATGATAATTACATTTCCACTATCGTATACCATCAGTTTTATTTTGGACAAAGTCTTGGGGGAAGAGATCGGAATTGTGTACAATAGAGAAAAACTTAAAGAACTTATCAAAGTAAGTATGAATATTTGTAGTTAACAAAATCTTGGGATTTCGGGCTTGAAAATTTGAGGAAAAAATAGGAACAAAACGATTTGGAAGTGGATGAGGTAAATACCATTAGAGGAGCTCTGGATCTTAAACTTAAGGTAATTTCCCCTGACGCTTATATTTTCTATAAAAATTCAAAATATTTCCCAATACTCCTTTCACTTTTGGTAAATAATTTCAGAACGTTGAAGAAATAATGACTCGTCTGGAAGACATATTTATGCTTCCGATAGATGCAGTTCTGGATTTTGAGCTGTTGACAGAGATACGCAGACAGGGTTGTTTTATAAATTTAACATTTTCTAATTTTCCAATTATGAACTTTTATTTAACGTTTTTATTCCAGGATACTCAAGGATTCCAATTTATCAAGATGAACGAAGTAACATTGTTGCCCTTTTGTTTACTAAGGACTTGATTTTTGTAGACCCAGATGATAAAATTTCCTTGAAAACCTTGTCGCAGTATTATAACAACCCTTGCTTTTGGATTCACTCCGATGCTAAATTGGACCGCGTTTTTAAAACTTTCCGAGAATGTATGGTTGGATTTGAAACAATTATGGAGTTAAGAAATCAACGAAAAAGACTGTATTTATTTATATTAACTGAAATTGTAGGTCAAAAGGGCCACATGGCATTCATTCAGAGACTTATTTCAAACGAAATTGATAGAGATCCTTATTGCGAAACGATAGGATTGGTAACACTTGAAGATGTTATTGAAGAGCTGATTCAAGCCGAAATAGTTGACGAGGATGATTTATGGATGGATAATAGAAGCAAAAAGAAGATGCTTCATCATCAAAAACAGGACTTTTCTAAGTTTTTCGAGATAAGAAATAGCCAAAAAAGTATTTGCATTTCTCCTCAGCTAGCTTTGGCCGCTTTTCAATTCCTTACAGCAGGTAAGATTTCGTATATTGTAGTTACTTAAGTTGGTTAAGTTTATGAATCCATCCTTATAACCTACAAATTGTGTGATTTGTATATTTGTCGCTTTACATAGTTGTCGAACCGTTCCAAGCCGACTTTATATCAGAGGAGGTGCTTCACCAAGTCTTAATGAAGCATGTACTGTTCAAAATAAAAAAATCACAAGGAGATAAAATCTCGTTCCTTTATGAAAAGGTTTGTAAATGTATCCATTCTCCATATTCCTCTACTTTGAAACATTGTCACAATAGAAACCAATTTTCCATTTTATCTAATACTCTTCAGGGGCAACCTACAGATAGCTTTACGTTGATTCTCGAAGGTCGAGTTGAAGTCATGGCTGGAAAAGAAAATTTAAAATTTGAAACTGGACCATTTACATATTTTGGAGTTCCAGCCCTTCTTTCCGGAGCTGGTAAATATCATGATTTTTTTTGTAAATAAAGAGTTGATAATTTAATTTCATAAAACTGTTTGCATTTTCAGTACAAAATACTTTGTTTTTAAATCCATAGGAGAGCCCATGATTGTACCAGATTATACAGTAAAACCAGTGACGGATGTAATTATTCTGAGGGTGCGGCGGACGCTGTACCATGCGGCTTTGCAAGCAACTGTCCTGGGAAAAGCGAGAATTTTTAAAGATCATAATGGTTCGGATATGAATATTGATGACCAAATTGAAAATGTAGGTTTACTGAATGTATGTTTTCCTGATTGACAGTTCAGGTTTTAATTCTAAATTATTATGCTTTAAGGTTCTAAAAGCAGTAGATTCCGAAGGTTTCATGGATCCACTTAATGCTTACCCACCCAGTCTGAGTAATAACAGTACGAGTCTGGGAAGTAACATCAGCTTGACCAGTGGAAGTTTTCCAGAATCAGCCTGCAATTTTATTCAGCAGCCTTAAAGTAGCCTTAGTTTAGATTAGTACAGAATTAAGATACCTTACCGTACATAGGCATTCAAAATGGTAGGTTTCATTGATCAATTGATTGATTGAGTGTGGCTTTATTTAAGTGTCTTTCCCCGGTCAAAATACATTTTTGTTCTTCCATCAATGACACAGTTTAAAAACAAAATCGTTCCATGGACGTCAATCAGGCTTTGGTTTTCAAGTTCTGGCTATAAAATAAACAACATATTTTGAGTCTCCAACCTCATAATAGTGGTGAACTAATCTGAGATAGAAATGATGATTCACTTCAACAAATATTTAAAAGAGTTTTATTGTGCTCGAGACATGAATTATACCCGCAACTATTTTCTATTGATACCATATTCTGAATAAAGAAAGAGCCGTGTATAGATTACAGCTCTGTCGATTAGTAATTTGGCCTGAGCTTGTCACGTAATTATCGATACTATTTCATAAATCACCTCTTTCCATCGTCTTAATACGTGAGCAAACTAAATTACAAATTCCCAAAACTTTCTATGAAAATTTACAAATCTGAGCTTCCCATGAGCTTAATATAATTTTAAGCGCTACTAAAACAAATTTTAGGTTTTCATTTTCATTGTCGTAAGCATTGTGTCAGGAAGAGTAATTTCCCTTCAGTAGTTAAGAATGTTAAATTAATAAATTTTGGAATGGGCTTACAAATGCAGTGTTTAGAAACAATATTTGCAAGCAATATTTTCAACTCATCGCATAATGAACAGTAATAGACGATAACTCGTTAATAACTATCCGAAAATAAAACACAAATCAAAAAATCAATGACAAAAGTTGTAATCTGACGTTTCTTTTCCATAATCAAATGTAAATTTTATTAGTTAAGTACAGTAATTTAAAGTTACGGTGCACAGAGAAAGATATTTATACTGAATAGGATCGAATGGTTTTTGAAATAATTTCCACAGCTTCCTCCACCTGGCTTTTAGTAATCGTCAACGGAGGTGCGAGACGAATTATATCACCGTGCGTTGGTTTCGCAAGAAGGCCGTTTTCCTTGAGTCTGAGACAGACTTCCCAGGCCTCAATTTCTGTAACACCAGCAACCAAATACAACGAATTATTATTCAATCAGTAAAGTTCCAATTTGTAAGGAAGTAAGAAGTATCATACCGGAATTGATCACAACCGCGTTCAAAAGACCTTTGCCCCGTACAAGCTTCACAATATCGGAGGGAAGCTGTCGAAGTTCAGTTCTCAGGAATTCGCCCATTTCTTCTGCATTTTCGGCAAGTTTTTCTTCCTCCATAACTTCTAAAGCAGCCATAGCTACTTTGCATGCAAGTGGATTTCCACCATATGTGGAACCGTGCTCTCCAGGTCTGATGCATAACATAATATCATCATCAGCCAGCACTGCAGAGACCTAGTATTCCAAATTACCCAAGACGTCAAGTCAATACTTTACTGAAATTATGCGTTGCTTTTTGGTGAGTCTGTCTGGACATAAATTTTTACTTACCGGTAGAACTCCGCCTGATAACGCTTTGCCCAAAATTAAGATATCTGGTCTCACATTTTCATGATCGCATGCTAATCTTTTGCCAGTTCGGGCCAAACCTGTTTGAACTTCATCGGCAATGAAAAGGACATTCTTCTTTGTGCAAATTTCCCGTACTCCTTTGAGATATCCTTCGTGTGGAACAACGACTCCAGCTTCTCCTTGAATCGGCTCGACCATAAATGCACAAACTGTTGGGTCTTGAAGTGCTTGCTGAAATCATAGAATTAATAATCATTTGCAATTTAACATTGTGGTGCAAATGATAATGTGTTTTCAATGCACAAACTAATCTGTATTCCTCCAGGTTGATTAAGATTCAACCTTGTAAATTTGTTGTTTTTCAACAACCACTGCCAGCTCAACGTATTTATCTAAATACATGCTGGTTAACCATTACATTGTGTTTATTTTTGGTTGCCTACCTCAACTGCATTGAGATCATTGTATGGAATGATCTTGAAACCTGGCATATACGGTCCGAAGCCTTGGTAGGATGATGGGTCTGTTGAAGATGAAATTGCAGACATCGTTCTTCCCCAAAAGTTACCTTCGACGAATATTATTTTGGCTTCGTTATTTGGAATTCCTTTTTTCATGTAACCCCATTTTCTGGCCAATTTGCATGCTGTCTCACCTCCTTCAACGCCTAAAAATAAGGTTTATACATTTGAAACACCCTGTGAGTTTGATATGATTTTCGATTCACTCCCTCTATTTGTCTCATATTCAAACTTGATTGCTAAATTGTGATAGACCTTGTGAGATTAAACAAATTGTAAATGAAATCATGCAACAACAATTATGAGTTGTCGTAAAGTTGAAAATCGAAATGCCATACTATGTTTCCATAACTTTTCCGTTTCACACAAGATAAGCGGTCAACATTTTAATAAGGGATTATATAATATGGAATCTCAATTAAAAGCTTTCACAATGAAATACCTTTGAATGCAGTTACATATTGTAGCATGCTTACGTACGATAAAAAAATAAATCAGAACCTGACCTGTGTTCATTGGCAGAACCTTTTCATATCCGAATAGTTTAGTAATGTATTCTTCATATTCTCCGAGAACATCCGAATAAAATGCCCTGGAAGTCAAAGTTAAAATCTCGCTTTGTTCCCTCAGAGCAGCCAGGATTTTGGGATGACAGTGACCTTGGTTAACTGCAGAGTATGCACTGAGAAAGTCATAGTATCGAACATCCTCAACATCCCACACGTAAACTCCTGCCAATTATCATTAAATAACCATTAGGTATTATCTCAGTTTACTCTCATTTCTAAATGTTTCCCAAAGTGTATTAAAAGCATTTAAACAAAGAGACCAAAATATTTTTTAACTGCTAATAATGAACAATAGATATTCCTTACCTTTCCCCCGGGACAGAGCTACAGGTAAAGGATGATAATTATGAGCCCCATATTTATTTTCTCGGTCATAAATTTGTTGCGATGCGGTCCCCGTCACAATCTTCTGAGGTGCAGATAACCCCGTGGCCTTCGTTCTTCGAACCACAGTTGGCCCAACATCAGATTTTAGCAAGGTTGCAAACGAACGAATCATCTTGATACTGACGCGTTGACCTTGAGATTAATATAAATTTGTGAAGTTTAAAGTCAAGTGAATAGCAAAGAATGTGCTTGGACAGATTACTGTAATGAAAATCAGACCCACCTTCTTCAAGCACATGGGGTTCTTTAGAGACTGAATGCAATTTGGTTCAGGATTGACGTGTTAGCGAGTTACGGGGTTCTGTCCAATAGAATTGTGGGATCGGGTGTCCCATGGGATAACGGGTTATCTTATACTATTTCCATTTGTTTTTCAATTTGGAAAGCATTGGTTGGTAATTGAGATAAAACTGGGGGCGATCTTCTCCCTTTAATTCTGCTTGTATCCCTGCCTGAGAAAGATAATTATATACGGTTTAAATGCGCATCTAGTTTACTACTAAAGTTACCTACCAGAATAGCAGTAGCAGTTAAAGCTGTGGCGCATAGACAAGAAAACAAAACTGATTAGTCAAAAATATTCTGTATTTAGTTTCAAGTGGCATAGGGTTACGCTTTGATGCAATTAGCATATCCCCAGCTTGCATTCATGGAGATATATTGATTGAGATTTTACAAAATAATCTGCTTTTTACTTCTTAAAATTAATTAATTGCTTGAATAATTAGGGCAATTTCGATTGAGATGATATTTTATTGGCTGATAGATAGTTGCGGATTGTTATCTCGTATAAGTTATGAGGTTATCGAAACGTATAAGCCATGAAAATTCAATAAATGATTACGATAAATGCGTAATTATATAATACAGAGACGCTGAATGCAAAGTATAGTTTTGTATTTTAAGCAAAATTTAGTCATTTATTGCACAGCTCCGTTTGCTATACTTGCTCAATACACGATCTGATCTATTGATCGAATTCCTAATATATTTAGGAATTAAGAAGAATTCAAATACAGAAGAGCTTTGGATTGACTCAATTATTATTTCCAACATTGTTTTTCATTTCCAAAAATTTAGATATTCAATATTTGTCAAATGTTATTTATGAATTTTTGCTGAAAATTTTATTTTAAAGGGGTATTTTTCAATATAATAAAGACAGGCAATGAATTATTTATTTATTTCAATGAAATACGAGTCAGAACCTGTTCCCAAACCTATTACAAAACTTTCCTAATATTTGTCGTCCTTTTAGGACCTTGGGTATTTTTTAAATTTTAAATTTATCCACAAAGACGAATGTAAATGGAAAAGTTTTAGAATTGAGAGAAACCTAACCGCAGGCCGAGAAATCTTACTCGGGGTCTATTTTCTGTTTCTTATTCTGATAAGAAAGTTTGTTTTCTAAAATTATCTCCTTCCTTCATGTTTGTTTCACACCAGAGCTATCTTTAGAATATTGTATTAATATTGGGTAGGCATTATTTTTATGCCCCCGTTCTTTTTCATCCGTTATCATCGTAAGTTTTTAATTTTTATTTTAAAAACATTCTCAAACACTCAAATTGGAAATGGAAGCTTAGTAATCTAGAAGGACACGGAGAGATTACCAAATACTAAGGCTATTGTTTTAAAATCAATTATTCATTTTGGTTTGCCCTGACTAACCTTATTATTATCTCTACTATGAGTTTCCCTCACACAAAATTTATTTTAAAACTAGGTTATTACAATTTATGCTATATTTCCACCAGCAATATAAATTGTTTGTCTTACAAAAAAATTATAGATCTGTAAATTAATATTAATAATATGTAATTTGGTAAAAAAAAATTTGCAAATTACTCCAGTAAAAACATGAATAGCCTTGTTATTTATTTTCCCTGTTTACTGTCGATCCCAAACCCTATGATAATTCAGTGATCATACACATAAATATCAATTCAATTCCTTCAGATTAGTATTACAACTTGTCTCCTGTCCATTGATATGTCAAATCATAAGATGGGACAAAATTTAGCCTCTATGAAAGGATCAGGCGATATTGATGCTTTCTTTCATTAAAATTCCTCCAGCATTCCATCATCGCATTTACAGATTGCAAGAATCATGAGTGTCAACTTAAGATGATATTATCTCTTGTACTTTTGTTTGTTACTCAATCAAAAATAAGAATTTCTCTCAAAAATAGCCTTGATAAGAAGGCCACTCAATGCCGTGTTTTTTAGTGCTATCGCTTCAATGGAAAATTTCCATGTTTCTTATTCACCCAGACGATACGGTGGCGACTATTCATAGCCTAATGGCGTATTTGCCGATAAGTCAGCGACTCTGAAACTGAACAAGCTCCAACATGCAACACAGTATCGTAAACGGTCATTTCCTTTCACGGATCGAGTAAAAGCAATGACAAAATTCAAGCTTCCATCTCATCAACTACAAAAATAAAATTGGGACATGCAATTAATTCAAGGCTAACATTCGCTTAACCCATACTACCTTTAGTACCCTTTCAAGTTTGAAATACCCGTATCCCTATAATCAGATAAAAATTCCAAAAAAATAATAAAGTACACGTACCATGGGGCTATAAGGCTATATCAGCTCGATGATTGAGACTGCGGGAAATCTAATCATTTCCAACATGTGCTCTAGAATCGACTGCGTCAAGAGACCCGACAATCGGCTCCCGTCCAACTAATTCCGTCGCCCGACCGGCTAATTCTGCCTGAGTCGGGCGCCGACCCGCCAAAATATATTCGGCATCCGACAGGCTAATTTTCCAAAACTCGGGGACCCGACTTGGGCATTGCCCACTGGGCGAAACCCCTTTAATGGTAGACCGCTTATTTTTTTGTGGCCCAACTGTCCCTGCTATTTTTCTGAGCGGTTGAATTTGGATTGGATCAACGTCAATAAAGGCCTAGAAATCTATAGCTCCGAAGGATAGCCAAGCAGTTGGAATCAAGTCAGAAAAGACTGGAGAGGAAAGGGATAAATTGGATAAAAGTCATAAAAGCAAACCTACTCCAAGCAGCTACGAAGGGCCCGTTCGGTTTACTTTCAATCCAAGATCAAGTCAGTGAAATCTGGGGATTCTGTAACAAAAAAGACGGAAAAGCCACGAGAGTCGACCGCCACACAGGTCATTTCTTCGACCAACGATAACGATACCAACGTTCCAAATAAAGTCCAATCCTTTGACCTTCTTGCTCTCAACGACCGGGTCACTGCTTGTGACATGAGTAGTGTTCCCTTAGAGGAAGAAAGTGTTCATGTGGCCGTATTCTGCTTGTCTTTGCTGGGGACGGATGTTTATGAGATGATAAATAGATCAGGAGATTTCATGCCTATTTTTTGTCCTATTTCAGGTGGCAAAGGAAGAGATCACGAAATTGGTGTCCGGCTTCGATAAAATAATCCAGCCCCGTTATTTTATGCCACTGGATTCAACGAGGACAATAATTAACTTCATAATAATTACATAGTATACTTCAACTAAATGCATGCTTCCAAATTTAACGATTGGAAATTAAAATATTTAAAATTAAAAATATAAAGCAATTTTGAATGTAATTAAATTTAACTTTTTCAAGAAAACCATACCAAATTGCAAGCTGCGAATTTTTTTTTTAGGCTCATATAAATTTGGACTCTGAATCCTCAAAGGTAATTTTTTTAATAAAATAAAGTTATCACATCTTATTCTTATAAAAATCAGCTATTTTCGATAACAATTACAGCGCCATTCCACGTTCCGAACCAGCGATCCCAGTCCGCGTAGCTTTCTCCTAAAATTTTTGCACAAGAGGATCATTGAAGACGTATCGTTTTCAAAATTTATAATGTTTCCCCTCATGCAGGAAATTTTGCGAGCAGATGGCTACGCGGACTTGGAACGGTTCTTCGGAACGTGGAGTGGAGCTGTTGTGGCGTTGGGTAAGTATTTAAATTTAAATACTTTTAAATTCCCTAATTTTATGAATTCTTTTTTCAGGTATAGGGCAGGGCCTCCTTGAAGCTGCCTACCCGAGGGTAGGTCGCGCATTTCGAGGCGCGCGAATGGTGATCGCGGGGGAGTGGGAAACCCGCCTGGAGGCTGGGGCCACCCAGGGCCTAGAAGGGCTTCCCCTCCCCGGGAGGAGGGATTTCCAGCGGGAGCCGCTAACTGTAAAAGAGAGGGTGTTGACGGGATTACTAATGGTGGGAGGTAAGTTCATCCACCAATAGTAATCCCTTCAACATCCCTCAATTTAATTTTTTGTTTTCAGGCGTTGGGTTCGCCTACCTAGAGGCAAGCTTCCCCGCCGCCGGAAATGCCCTAAGGGATGGCCGAGTTATGGCCCTTGCCATCATGGCTGCATGTAGCCAGCTTTGGGTACAGGCTGCTCCTAATTTTAATTAAGATGAAAATGTGATGTTTTAAATAAAAAAAAAAAAATAAATAAAAAAAAAAAAAAAAAAAAAATTTAAAAAAAACATTTGCTTGAGCTGAGGGGCTCAGAAGAGCAAAGGGGGTGTGGTTTTCCCAAAAAATTTTCCCCCTACGGGCGAACATTCCGCCCCTTTGGGGCGGTCACCGATGGGAAGCACACACCCTGTGAAGTCTCTTGTAGGAGATACCCGATGAGCTGCCTCTGTAATATTCAAACAAAGAAAGACTTTATGAATGTTCTTGGGAAAACTTAAATTTACTTACGTATTTTTCCTTGTCGATTCCATATTTAGTCGACATTGTTCCTGGTATTGGCCCTTGTAGGGAGGTTGTGAAAGATTTACTCGCGAATAACGGTGCAGACAAACGGAGGATGAGTTTGTATCTTCGTCCTTGCATTAAGATTTTAAAATACGCGGCTGACCGTGCAGACAAACTGAGGAGGAATTTGTATTTCCGTCCGTGGAGAAGAGGGAAGGGTATGTGTATAGTGCATTGGGAAGGTACGCTTTGTGCATAGGGCAAGAGCAGAGAGGAGGGGAAACAGTCACTCATTCACTACTATGCCCCGCCCCTAAACACACACGGAAAGATAGAGAGAGAGAGAGAGATCAGCATTACCAGGGATTTTATTGTTTAGGATGTATTATTGCTGTGGCTCCAAGAGTTTACGATGATGAGAGGCGCGGCTTTGTGCGCATAGATTTTATTACATACTACCTGTATGTAAGAAGGATTGTAAACTCTTGGAGCCACAGCAATAATAAGTGAAGAGGGGTGATGCGGGAGAGTCATGGAATGTAATGGAAGATTTGATTTTACAAGTAGGCCACTATGTTTGAAAAAGTGTGGGTGATTTCTGAGATTGATTGTAGGTAGAGATGTGGCCTAGTGTTGATTGAGTTAATTAAATTGATTATCTCTCAGGATGATCCGCATCATCTTTGCTTTGTAATGATTAAGAGATTAAGATTGCGTTTACTATGAATAATAAAGTTTTATAGTCTGCTGTGCTGGTAAAAGGCGAACTGAATTCAATAAAAATAAGTCCCATGTGTGACACTCACACAAAGTCACTCTTTATTTACTAGACAAACAAAGTTAACAACTAACTATTTCAAATACAATATGAATAATTAATACATTCGTTTACTTTTAAATAAGTTTACGTTTACATCAGCTTATTATCAGGATCATTGAACTGTTGAGAAGCTTGGGTAGCAAAAGACTTTGGTTTCTGGACCTCGTTAATAGATTTGACGTGGTGGTATGAACTTGTGGGGATGACCAAGCAGTTTCATCTTATATCTCTATATTAATCTTGACATAACCGCCTCCATAGCATAGCCATAGCTTATTATGGGGAGTCCTCAAGTGATTCCCCGGAGGGTATTATCTCGGATTTCGAAAAAAACCAGGAAATACCCGGGTGAAATTTTTTTTCAGTTTTTTCAGATTTTCGATAAAAATACCTCCGGGGTTCTAGTTTTCTGATCCCAACCTCTCAATACCCTTCCAGGCTGTGCCTTAACACCGCATAGCCATAGCGTATTATGGCTAACACAACGGTCCTATTATGTCATGTCCCATATGTTTTAATGCCTACAATCTAGAAACACTAATAATAAATTATACAATCTTTTCTATTTCCTTACTTTACTCTGATAAGTTCATTCTTGGCATCTTTTATCCATTCTAACGTCTAAAAAGAGAACTCTTGAATAAGCTTATGGACAACGGGTTAGCCTTTAGCTCTACAACACACATTAGATAAGCAATAAAGAATGATATGAATTTAATGATTGCAGGAGAAGGTGTACAATGCCCGAAACGAGGTTGACACCAAGGACGCCATGGCACCAAGGAATGTCATCG
>JAQFYM010001397.1:0-34426 GCA_034694785.1 Agrenia bidenticulata | reverse complement strand
ATATCGAGATTCCGGGATTGAAAAAATGAATAATCTCGAATCCCGGGATTAAGATTTTTTGACACTTTTTGCAACCCCTAATTCTAAGCCTATTTATAACAGAAGCGGCTTATTCTTTGCAAGTTTAAATAGATCATGGTAATTTTCACTGTGTCTAGTAGTAATTAGCACATCGTCAAATCTAGATTCCATGTACATTTGTGTAACATAGGGGATGAAAAAGGAGTAAGTATATACGTAAAAACAAAGAAGGTTACGTAATGACATTTCTTTACGTAAAATCGTATATAAGAAATTCTGATATATATACGTTAAAACTCAGAGTATGTTTTTTAACAAAACATTTTATAAGTAAATTTGCATATGTTCGTTCTTGTTTTAGTAAAATACCTACTATAAACATATAGATCCAAATATATCAAAGATAGAATGTTACTTATGTAAGGAATGTATGTATTATTTTTGTAATTAACTGGCATATATTTGTATCTTTTATGTTTTTTACGGTCTATACGAATAATGTCAGACAAGCCTTTAGTCATTTAAAATGATAAGGTACACAATTTTAAAAGCTGATGTAAATGTATTTTAAGAGAACGGGAAAAGTAATACATAAAAATACAATATTATAAAATTCTAGGTATATATATATGTAAATTTAATTATTTTTTTACATAAGTATGCTTCTAGTACTGGGCTAAACCTGGTTTTTAGTTCATCATTACTTCTTAAGGATGATTTAGTTTTTTTTTTATTTCTGAAACTATGTATCAATGTAAAGCATGATTT
Source organism: Agrenia bidenticulata (assembly GCA_034694785.1). Taxonomy (NCBI): domain Eukaryota; kingdom Metazoa; phylum Arthropoda; class Collembola; order Entomobryomorpha; family Isotomidae; genus Agrenia; species Agrenia bidenticulata. The sequence continues at coordinate 33,637 of JAQFYM010001397.1, read as the reverse complement.
ACATCTGCCGCATGATGCAGTGTCGACAATGTAAAAGAATCTTGTTTTTATACTATTTTATATATATATTACTATCGCCTGAGGTGTAACCCGACCTGAATTTTTACAAAATTCGGGTTTCGGGTTCATCAATTTTGAATCCGGTCAAGATCGGGTCGGTTGATGATTTGACCGCTAATATTTTAGATAGCACTAATTTGCGGTAATTTTTAAATATTTTCTATGCATAAAAGAATTAAAAATTATAACAATATGTGTTAATATGATATAAAAAAAATAAAATATGAAAGATAAAAAAAATAAAATATGAAAGATAAAAAACAAAAGAATACGTTTGTAAAGTATTGATTTGTAAAAAAAAACATATGCGTTATATACCTTAGACTTTTTATTGCAAAAGGTTTTTTGTTATAAAGATAAATATAGCTTTATGACGGGAAAAAAAATAGTTAATTTAAAAAAAAACTTTACACGACTTAGTTAAACAAACATAAAGCAAGTTTACTTGTTAGGAATTGTTATTTGTAAATTGCGAATGATTTATAATCAAAAAGATAAATTAATATGTGAAGTTCAACAGACAGATTACACTAAGTTCTAAAAGAGTAAAACGATAAATATAAAAAAAAAATTTATAAAAATCATACAAAGCGAAATATTCATTTCTATAATCCCTTGGCCAAATCGGGTCAAAATATAAAAATTGCGTGTTTACGGTCAGTGAAATCGGGTTATTTGACTCGAATTTTTGAGTCGGGTCAAAGCCCGGTTGTTTTTTAAGGAATTGCGATAAAAATTGCTTATACAACACACATAGGAGTTCTCTTTATCACATAAATATGTACTTATGCGTTATATATTTATATAATGTTATCTATATTTTTTTAATGTGATATTTTTATGCTTCCATTATACTCAATCTTTTTCAGCATAAAGTCTCCATCTTCAAGAAGGGTATAAAAAAAACAAAATGGTTAAAATGACTAAGTTTAAAATCCCTGACTGGTAGATAATAAACATAAATTGTGGTGTACTAATAGTATATTATTTTTATAAAAAAAGAGCTTTTACTAATACTCTGTTATACCAAAAAATCTTTGCACACAAAATTTTTACATTTAGTAAATATTTACACCAAAACCTTCTTATTTTTATCCTTCATAGGCTGTGATAACACAAGATAAAATCTCAGTCGCAGAATACAGAGATCTTAAATAATAAAAGCCTATAATGTTTCTCACTACAAGACTATATGTAATTTTAGAACCCAAAACCTATGTTTCAAGCTAAAGTTTGGTTAGATAATATAGTTGTTTAAAAATAAAAATCGAAAGTTATTGATAAAAAGATTTTATTGTGTAAAATGGATCATGTTGGACATTATATGAACTCCTAGTAAACGCGTCGGAAAATATCATTGTATAAGTATTTGGGTGGCAAGTCGTAGTATTTATTTCCACGAATAAAACAAATAAAAATGAGGACATTTTACAACGTGTGAAAACCGTCTGGCTTTTCGTAAGAGTTCAGTTTTAACTATTTTTCTATTTATATAATTAGTAGTTTGCATTATGCTGTAATAAATCTGATATTCAAAGAAATAATAGTACATTGTATGTTGCGCTAGATATATCAATTTATTATAGCAAAAAATATTTAACCAAAAACCGTATTTTATATAAAATGTTATAAAATTGCATTTTTGTTACAGCTTTATTAGTCTTAACGATAATAAAAAGTGTTTGATATGCATTTTTATACCACTTTTGATGGCTATTGTAATGTCCAATGAAAAATGTAAAAATAACGTAAAAGTAAAATTAAAATTAGTATTTACTTTATGACTTTTCTGTACAAAACCTATGGGTACCCATAAGCAAAGCAGAGCAGAGTCGCAAAATAAATCAAGCGAGCAAATTATTGTAATTGATTCTAACTTACCCATGAGCGCACAGCTTTAGCCCTTAGTGTTTTCGAAATCCAAAAGATTTTCAAAAAGGTAAAATATATAATTACCGCATAAATTAATGACAATTTAGCCATCTTTGTCGTATATGTATATAAAAAAGCAATGCAGATGTCAGCTTCTTATATAGCTTTTCGACCCTCGAATACTTTTCCACTTGTTCTATTTTGTTATGTAATTCTCAGCTGTAATTTAATGATTTGTAACTCTTAGAATATCAAAAAAAAGCAAAAAAAAACTATAAAATGGTCTCGAAAATAAGAACACTAGAAAAGAAATCACATTTCTATTTTATATTTCGTTTTTAGTTTTTATTTCTCTTTTTATTCTTTAAAAAATAGCATTGTCGGATTTGATTTTATTGTTTCTATTTTCTGATCCCCAACGAATTTAGTCTGAAACTCAAGTAATAATCGTTTTTAAAGAACAACTAAATACTTGATTCTTATATTTTTCGAGATTATGAGTATATTTTTTTCAAAATATCTTAAGCATTATCACATGTTTTTATGACAAATGACGACAAATACTAACTCGTTGTGACCAACAACCATTACGTTAGCATATCAATTGTTTTGTGTACATATCATAAAAGAACTACACATTTATAATAAGTAAACATATTCCATAATAAAAATACTATTTTCGCAAAACAAAATCAACAAAAATCAGAAAGTGCAAATAAGCTTAAATATATGCACTGTTGTTTGTAGATTACGGTTTTTATCTGAAAAACCCGCAACATCTACATTTTATAGGTTTTAATTTATGTTAATCTTAGTTATATTTAGATCAAATCTGATATATGAAGCACTAATATGCGTATACATTTTATTTATATACATAGTTATACTTATGTGCTTTATCATAAATATTATCAATAAATATGCACATATATGTACATCTTGATTTTTTAACAGACCTAAAATTGGACATATATGTACATTTTGCATTATGCGCCTATACAAAAATGCACATACCGTAAGATCCCAAAAAAAAGTGAATAGGTTACAAAAAAAAAATCCTTAATTTTCCGTCTTTTCATACTTTTTACCTAAATTTCTAACCATCTAATATGTGCGTGAATGACCATTCAGTCTACTAAAGACCCGAAAGATAAGCAAAGCCAAGACAGAATACGTGCTACATACCCTAAACCAGACTATCCAGGCCGATTTGCGCTTTAAAAAGCATTTTGCACGCTCTACACTATGCATACGTGGTAGCAAATACAACAAATTGTAGCTAGTGGTCAATAGAGAAGCTTTTGTAGTGGGTGCGATCGCCAAGCAGCTTACCCAGAGATTGAAGATAAATTATATGTGATGTTTTTAGATGCTATAGATAATCACTTACCGATTTCACTACAATGGTTGCAGGCTCGGGCTAATTGACTGTATATGGAAAAAAATAAAAAGTGGTGGTGACTAAAGTTGAAAAGAATGTGACGAATACCAATTTAAACACAGAACCAAGTAATATTAAATATCTGAATACAGAATCGAGCTCTTGTCCAGTGCCGAAGCTGACTCTAACAATTTTATAGCGAAGAAAAACAATCGATGTGATGGGCATATAGGATAACACTGAAAATAATATCCCAGGATACGACGACACCAATACATTAATAAAGCACAATTTGGGTACGTAACTTTTGTATAGGATATAATTAAAGCATAATAAAGGCAAACCCATGCAGAAATAATAATACAATTAACCAGAAAATAATTGATTATAGGCAACTATGATTTATGAAAAAATGCAATATTATAATTTTTAAAATACAAATGTCCATAACATGGATAAAACTGGAATATATTTTGATTTGTCTAGAACTGAACAATTGATATTGTGATAGGCGCAGGGTTTCAATTACAATGGATAATGCAAGTAAATAAAAGGGTTACTGTTGTTAATACAAATACAAGCAATGGGACTTTACGCAAACCAACAAGAATTTTGAAGGGCAATAACATTAGAAAACAGCTTGTAAACTACAACTAACAAGCTAATATATAAATGCAAGCTAACGCGTAATATAACTATCATGTATAAACAATTATATTAATACTTTGAAGGATATAGATAAATAGAAATACCTATTAAGGGATAGTTTTTAAGTACATAAAATGATGATAAAACTAGCATTAAAAAAATATTGTTGTATTTTTAAACCTGGATGCACTGATATATTGTAACCATGCGATGTTGGCATTATGCAGCCGCTAAATGTAGCTGCACATAAGAGTATTTTAGTAATTGGCTGCCCTAAATGACTTTAAAAAGACAAACCCTATTGTACTAAACAATGAATTGTTTTGTGAGAGGTGTTTTTGTACTTTATTGCAAATCGAGCTAACAGCAAATAAAATGGCATTTAGTGCGTTATATTTACGCAAAAACGTACCCAATGAAAAGAGAGAAAAATATTTTCAGAATAAAGACAAAATTCTGGTAATAAAACTATGTTAAATTATATTTATTGATAAATGCTAGTATACATTTAGTTAGGTTTTACCATTATAAAAAGTATTTAATCATAGTCTTTATTATTGTTTTTGTAATCAAAAAATGTACGCTATTATTATATACCCTAATGTATATTTCTGTATTTATTATAGCCCTTAAAGTATTCTTTTTATTCGTGTACAAACTATTAGGATTGCGTCGTTGTATATGTTACTGCACTTTTAAGTCATTTTGATGTAATCTAGATTTTTTTAAATGTCCTCTCTTTCGGGATTTTTCCACGATTTTATCGGATTTTTAAAGGGTCATAAAAAGGCTTTTCTAGCACGTATTAAACGTATTTGTGCATTTTGATTGCTTATACTTTTGGAAATGCACATATTTGTGTTTTTTTGTTATTTATACCCTGAGAATGCAAATATATGTGCACAAATGTGTGAAAGGGTTACAGCATATTTTATTTTTAAGCAAAAAAATACTTTCCTTGCTAAATATTTAATAAACGTGTAAAAAAACATAGGTCCCCATATTTAATAAGGCTATTTTATGCAAGTAAACTTTGTAAAATTTTACCTGGGATATAAGCCTAATATATTTATTTGAGGAAATTTTTTTTTCAAGATCAAATTAAAACTATTTAGAGGTTTCTTTTGCATAAACGCGACACAAAAAGACACGTTACATATGAGAAAATATTGGTTTGTAAAATGCTAAGTGTATATTTTTTTTTGTTATATATTATTAGAAAGCTACAAAAAATCTTAGAACTTGAAAGATTTACATGAATAAGTGACTCTACAGATTAGCCTATGTATAGATTATAAGATTATTGTTTTTTGTTTTTTGCAAGTTCTTCACATATCTTACTGCGAATTATTGTTAACATATATTATAAAAAACAGCAGTATAAAAAAAAAGCTATTTCATTGCAAATGAAAGCTATATTGATGCAAATTTAATTTATTATCTGTCCTAGAAAAAAAAAAAGACTTTTAATGTGCAGCTGTATTATTGGAGCATAATAGTTTTTACATTTAAACAGAAATTTTTTTAAGTCCCTAATATATTATATTTGGCTGTGTAAATACAATTTATGTTTTTAAAACTTATGTTTGCGTATTTCTTACCATGTAAAAATACCTTGTCACAAAAATATATAGTATTATATTATTTGCTCATTTTATGCAACTTTTGTCTCTTAATTTAAAACCACTATTCTTTATATATTTTACTCGAATTTTAATGCTATAAAACAAACCGTTTGAAATTTTTATTTTAATTTATTTAATTTTTACTATTATTACATAAAAGAAAATGATGCCAAATGCACAGGCATTCGCCGCATTTATCAGAAATAATAAATAGACGCCTTTATAGCAGCGAAAAAAGAATAATGTGTCGATATCGATATGTCTATATATCTCTTGTGTTTTCGTAAAAATAAGTTTCTAAAAAACACTTATACACCAATTATTATTTTACTTCGCATTTATCCAAATTTCAAAAGGCTTTGTAAGATTTTTCTTAAATAATCTAATAATCGAGATATGTTTTGAATAATTGAAATCGCTTTTAGAAGTTGTTATTATAGTGAAATTTTTATAAATTAAAAATGAGGGTAAAACTTGTTATAAATAGAAGGTCTATCTTTCGAAAAGCACATCTAACAGAATAAATCTTTCTTCGAAAAAAACAAGTTTTAACTTTTTGTCTCATGGTGCTAAAAAAACGCATTTAAACAGGTGTTTTACGTTAACTGCTACTTTATTTGCGTTTTTCATATACATGATACGTTTTAAACTATCATTCTTTACATATTAGGTGTATATATTTTTTTTTAATATTTGCTTTTATATTGTTTTTAAATATTAGGGGGATTGTGAAAAGTACCTGGTCTTATGTTTGCAAACTTAAATATAATTAGGTTTTAAAATTATTGTATATAAAATAATTAAAAAGTTACAGATAAATCAAAAAACGCGTTTTTGGATTATTTAATAAGAAAATTATTTTAATCAAAAATACTAATATATTTTAATATACAATGAAAGTACACTATACATGAAATATACTGTTCGAACAAATGTTTTTGTTGTCAGAAAGTGCAATATAGTCACAATTGGATGTTTTATTTTGTTTTTGCATACTAATATAAGCCCTTAGACTCTTTTTATAATGTGCAAAAATATTTTGATTAGTGTCTATGAGCATTTTTTTTTGTTCCGGTTTGTTTTCCCGCAACTTAAATGCACTATACTATCAACATAGAAAAACAGTGAAATACGTAAATGCTGTATGTGGGCTGTGTTAGAACTACTTGTGGGTGGTTAAACTAGAGCCTGTTATTATGCATTCTTCGTTAACGAGATACCAAAAAAAAATATTGAATTTCTAAGACCGGGGGAGTTACACGGGTACCCGGATATTGTCTTTTATATAGTAAAACGTGCTTTTGCAAGTGTTAATCTGCTTTTGAAAATGATGGATATATTGTCGTGTTTGTATACACAAAAAAAAATACATGGCTATAATGCAATGCATTCCTCATATTAAGACATTGGTAACAGTGCATAATAAAAAAAAAACAATGATATCTGTTCTTTTTTGGACTTCAAATCTATAGTATTAACAAATTTGAGTTACTTTACAAGTACAAAAACAACGAATTTGGCTTTTAATCCATATGCATGTATTTTCAATTATTAGTGTAAAAAAGGATGATGAAATAAATTTTACACTATTAAAAAACACAAAAGATCAATAATATCAATATCCGTATTTTTTCTTTATCATATTTTTACACGCTTTACGATAGTCAAATTTTTACAATACCCACAAGATAATTACACAAAATAACATTACGTTCAAAGTGCAAAGAATGATCTTAATAACAAAAAAAAAATACATTTATTTTATATCGATTGTGTCAGCGTTGACAAATGGTTACGACTGTAAAACCAAATAAAGAACTACAACATCCAGTTAAAATATAATTGTGCAGACGACACCAACCCAAAGGTGGAGGTCATCACTGGACTGACCTCAGTAAGAACCATCAAAAAAACAACAACATTGTTTTTTGTAGCGATTTTTACGTTTTGTTATTTATTTTACAAGTAATTACTAGAGGTATGAAAAAATATATTAAATAAATAAATATATTGTTATTGTTCAATAAAATATTTTTTTTTTTATTCTGCGTAAAATTGAAAAAAGCTCCAATGTTCTAGATACTAGGGATAACTAGGTCAAATTTTTTATGAGATAGCTGCAATCTTCAGCACAAAAATTTAAACTTTTAAAAAATTAAAAAAATTAAAATTTACCTAGTAATAATAATAAAAATGAGGATGTTTGTATAGAAGCTGTAAAAGAAAGCATCAACACAAAACCGTGAGCAATGTCACAATACAATATTAGCGAAAGTAACACATAACAAGACAAAAAGAATGATGCAAAAAATATGAATATAAAAATGTAAATTTTACTTTTACATTGTCATTTACAACTTATGAAACGTATCCACACGTAAGGTTTTCAGTATATAGTTGGGATCCTTTATTAGTTTACAATTGTATATAGTAGCGATTTTCAGGGGCGTATCTAAGACGTAAAACGAGCCAGACTTACATTTTTAGGCTTAATATCATAAAAAGTGCTTTTTATACATAAAAAGATTATTATAGATTTTAATTAAGTGATACCCTTCTCTAAAGTTTGTCATAATCCCGCTTACAATATTTGGATCCTTCACAAACAAAAGGCGCAGATTTTTTTCGGTAAAAGGCTGCAGCCCCTGACGACCCCTCCTCGTAAACCGTCCTCTGTTAACAATACAATATTTTTATTTTTATTTTTTTATTTTTCAACAATACAATAAACAATACAATATTTCGTAGCTTTGGTAATAATTATCCAATATAACTAATATAATAATGGTCTGCACTACAAAGATATTACATTTTTAATTTTATTGTGTATGAAAAAGTACTTTTACCATAAAAACTTAATCAAATGATACAAAGTTTACTTTATTGTGCTCCACTTGTACAAAAAAAATGCAGAATTTAAACACAACAATAAAACAGTATCATAACGATAGTGATAATAAAAAAGGAATATAAACGTCCACTTTATCTTTTTTGGCAAAAAATATAACACAAATCATTCAGAAGGTTTATACTTTTAGGCTAAAAACTAGCGTTTAAATTCTATGTGTATTATTCCTACTTGCATTAGATGTTCCTATGTTTTTTACTTGTATTCTAGCTTTTAATATATTTCTTTCTCTTTTTTTTTGTACGCAAGTTTTAAATATGATGTGACAAATACAACATGAGATTTTTAAGTTATAATAACAACAAAAAAAAAACATGAGCGGTAAATAATGATTAAAGTGCTTTTTTGAAACATTTTTTGCGAGACATATATTTTAAAAACTTTTAAACCCCGGGTTACTACCCTGGCACCTGGGGATGTGCAATATTTGTGAATTGAAGCATTAAAATCTGTGCTAGCGAGACCTGAGGCGCTAAAAATAATCTATATAGTTTTTTAATGCGAGATATGTTTTTTGTATAAAATTACATAAGGTAAAAGGATTCAAACGCTTTTTTAAAAACATTTGAGAGAATAAAAATTTTAATCAGTTTTTCTGTAAAATTTTTACTACGTTCAAGGGTCGTGTTTTTATTTGAAAAATTTATTTTTACATTAATAAGTTCCAAAGTTAATTTAAAATGTTCATACTGTATTCAAAACGGTCCAATAATGCTATATTTTGATCAAAACAAAAGATAGGGCAATTCAGACAGCAATGAAAACTATGAAATATGATTTTTCATTTTTCTTTGACATGTGAGCCTATTGAAAGTGTTTTCTGTTTGACCACAGCAGTGGCGTACCCAATGATTTTGTTAGACAGGGTTTAGTCAGTGTTCTTTACAGAAAAAAAGGTCTAAACACAATTTCATTATCACAGAAATTTATTGAGTTTTTAGAGTTTTCTACCTTACAGTTTTTTTTTTTAGACTTTTTATATGAAAAAATCTCTACACAAAAAACGACAACCCGTAAATTTAGGCGCAACTTTTTTTTCTAGGGAAGGTACGCGCCCTCTTGTTCCAACGTCATGGGTAGCCACTGTATCACAGAACATACCATTTTATCGGCATTTCTTTTTGAACTGAACGTAAAACGCGGTGTTAATTCCTTATTTAAATGCAACAAAAAAAAAAAAGTTATTGTGTTTCAACACAGAACAGAAAGCAAAAACTTTAGTTCGTGTAGTTTTTTATATTATGCCTGCAGTTTTTTTTTAAAAAAACTGGACAAACATGGTGTTTTAGTTATAATAGATAGGTTCTGGATTATCAAAATACACAAATATCTCTGTTCGTGTACACATGTAAGCCTGCAAAGATTAGATTAAACATTTTTCAAAATTATTTTCGCGTGGTTAAGCGTCGTTATTTTCTACAAAAACTCAAAAACGGGATAAAAGTGGCAAGTATATTTTTAATACGAGATAATTGTATGTAAATAATACTGTTTATAACAAGAAAAACTTTTTTTTGTAAATAAGCTGAAATGTCCAAACAAGTACTTTTTACTGTGCGGGAAAATGCATTATAGGTGGCTGCTCTAGACATATTTTTTATTTATAAGTACATAATAAAATAATACCGAACAGTTTTTCTAACCTTAGGCATCTATATGTCTAATATTAATATATTTTTTTTATGCTTTAGTTTTTTGATTTTTTATCTACTGTTTTATTAATTTTTATGATTAAGGAACTGATTCTTTTTTTACTTATGTTACCTTTTACGACGCTTTAATAAAATATCAAGCATTCTAAATTTAAGTGTTGACGGTGATATTACTTGGCGTGCGAATTCAGCTAACGTATTTTAAAAAGCCTAATTTTTGTTATGCTAGCTCCAGTCACTTTTTGAATTACGCAGCTGTGATTTTGATGCTTGGTGGAATGTAGCCCTAAAAAGTATTGTATAAAGCCGTATATTTTTGAGTTGATCAACTATAAAAACTATAAAACGCCTTTAAAAAAAATACAATTAAAAGTTGCAATTGTATTTTCTTTTGTACTTTTGACACTGTATAAATAGCTAAAAATTTGTAAGTATAGAACGCGTAACTATTCTTTATCAACCAAGTTATTTGTTTTTTTGTTGCTTTTTTTTTTGCAATTATAGTTCCAAGTATTTTTTTTGGCTTATTCTGCGGATTTTTACTTATATAAACGCATATTGATTTTGGTAATGGCTTCGTAATAACTATGGGTCACGGGTCTTTGAAGTTAAGCAACTGATTTTAAACCCTATGTGAAATTTTTCTAGACATTCCTTTGATTATAAAATGCTAAAAATCATATTATCTTGGCTTAACGCATATTTAAAAACGTACTAGGTAGGGTTGTTGCATTTTTTGTAAATTTAAGGCGACTATTTTACCAGTAAAAAAAACGTAAAAAAATTTCCTTGTAGGTTTTTAAAGATACATGTAAAAATTTACAATTTTTTTAGCTTTTTTCTTAAGTTTAATATTTGCTTTTTATAGAATTGCACAGAAAAAAAAAATTGTAAAAAACGTATAAAATGCAAGCTAGGTAACTTAAATAACTAGTGAGGGGCTCAAAAAAAAACAATTTACGCAGTTAGAGTTTATTAAACGTATAATAATACAACAAACTTAAATTATCTTTATATTAAAAATTTATGAATATAAAATTTCGTGTTTATTTGTATATTTCCCAATAAAGTAGTAAATTAAATTAGCAAGCGCGGGCATGAGCACCTTTTTCGACGATCGCCAAAACCTATAGTTGAATATAATTTTACTATTTTTTTGCATAATGGATTTTAGTTGAATATTATAAAAAACTTTATGCAGTTGCATAGCATAAAAATTTTTAAAAAAATGTACTAATAAAAAAAAGTTACAATGTCTAAAAAAGGAAATACTAGCTAAAGTTCCATGGTTTTTTTTATTTAAGATTATGAGCAACACGCTTCCAAAGTTAAGGTTCATATTGCTTAAAGCACATTTAATATCAGTTCATGTGTAAAAAGGCAAGATCTGTTGTTTTTTTATACGCAGAAAATCTAATTGCATGGGCTCCGAGACTTTCGCCACTCTTCTGTATTATACAGACTTAATATGAAAAAACACCAAAAATTTATTCGGGAAATGGTTTTCTAATTTGAGCAAGTCTATTTGATTTTACTATGGTTTTGTGGTTTACAAAAAAACTGCAAATTATACTTAAAATAGCGTAAGACAGTACGAAAGTCCTGGTTTTCTTATGGTAAAAATATTGGAATACTAGATCTTAGACTAACTGTGCCAATCCTTGCAAATGTGTACACAAATTCAAACAAAAAAAGTTATGTACTGGGGGTCGACCACGTACAAGCATTTTGCTTTTTAACGGGCGGATGGGCAATACCGGGCTTTTACCGGCTATACCGAGCACAGCTAATACAAATAACAAGAAAGGATACACTGAAATTACCTTCGGTGTATTTCCGTGTTAAACCAGTTGGCAGCATGCCGATTTCTTATATCTTGCATATATTTTACAATGTTTGCATTCTGCATTTTTTATAATAAGTGCTAAAATACAACAATGATTGTCCGTAGTAAAACTTTAGTTTATATTTATTCTTCAAACTTTGCCATATTTCATATCATATTATACTTTGCAAGTTTACTTGTATAGAGATTTTATTATTGTACTTTTTTTAAAAAAAAGCTTTTTTTTTTAAAAAATTGCATGTAAAAATATATCTAAATCGCGGTTTGCAACAAAGCAAAATAATTTAACAATTATGTACTAATAGGCTCACATAAAAATATTAGTGTCAAAATGTTAAATTAACAAAAATACTGAATTCATTTATAACATAGTGAAGTAAATCTATAAATTAATATGGGTTAGTAAAAAAAGTATAGAAAATAATTCTTACCATATGAATTGCAACCAAAGATACTGTTATAAATGAACTTTATACGTGTAAAAGGCGATAAATGACATTAGTTTTTTAGAGTTAAATATTTTTACCCTTCAAAAAAATATTTTTTTACATAGTTATAAACCAGACAATTTTTTTTTAGCCTTTCGTTAAAAACGAAATCATAATTTCACCTTTAAAAATGGATAATCGTAATCTGTATCTCTATTTGCGTGCGGACACGATTTAATTGTTTTTCGGTAAGTCCGCTAACGATATCGTATTTATATAGCTAGGGTACTCTATAAATACATTATAAATTACTCAGCTCTTTTATCGTTGTTTTTGCAGATAAATTTACTATCTATAAAATGAGATAAACAACTAAAGAATACCAGGTTATAATTTTTTTTTGCTTAAGCTGAATTAAAGTAGTTGTAATTTGACACTTGTTTAGTCATATGTTTTGCATAGTTCTTGGTTCCAGATCACTTTATTTTTCAAATCGAAAAAATAATAATAAAAAAGTTTTCTTGACAACTAACAAAAATAAAGAGTGGTATATATAATAAAATAATATTTTCCGCTTTTTTACATGTATACTATATATAAAAAAGCAAAAACCCAAATAAAATTGCTATATGTAAAAATCTCAATCATTTTTTTGTCAGCTTAATAGTTAAAGCGTAATAGAGTGTTTTTTTCTATAAAATTTTTGTAAAACCTAGTTTTGTTTTAATCAATTATAAAAAAATTTAGTGAAAAAATTTGCTTTTCTTTATTATACTAAGTTCAAATAAAATTTAAAATTAATAAAAATATAAAAGATTAAAGTAAAAAAAAGCCCCGTATTAAAGGACGCAATAGAAAAAGCATTTGGCCACCGGGCGGTCGGGCCGGGCATACCGGGCAATATGCCCTTACATGCCTGACCCAGGTTTTGTAAGTTATTTACTCAAAATATTCGTATTATTTAAAGAAAAAAAATATATTTACTTCAAGTGGTGATCATTGCGTCTTACTATTTTCCCGACCCAACCTGTATAATTTCGTGCGGCTGAATTTTGCGATGCGACCAGAGTTCACAATAATCAATCAAACGGAAAATTGTATTAACAAAGAAATGTATAAAAAAGTAGTATGTTTATCTTGTAATAAACCGTATTTCTTTACACTTAATTTTTAGATTTTTACAATATCCTTTTTTTGTGCAATAATTAAGTCATTAATGCAAAGTTTGTTATGACCTAATGCTTAACAACTTCTACGATATTTTATATGTGTAATTTTTCCAAATAAAAATACAATTTATACATGTTCCTTTTTTAAACTAAAATAATTTGGCACAAATCTGAAAAATAACCAAAATACGCACGATAAAAAGGAAATGGTTTTAGGTAAATACATATTATTGGAAAAGATGTTCTTTTTGTTACAATATTTTTGACAGTAAAATACTATGATTATTGATATAAAAATATATTATCTTCGTTAACTTTGATTGAAATCTAAACTAGTTTATTTCGACACCACGCCATACATCCGCATTTAAAATTATATATGTATTAACAATTGCAATAAAATCTATCATGTAATCATTAATAAATTTTTTATATTCAATGATGTATATTTTTTGAAGTTTGTCGATTGTCTAAATGATAAACCACTCAATAGTGTTTTTCTATCTATATTTGTAGAGAATTGGTTTTTTTATGCGGTTTATGTCTAAAAATGTAAAAGTTGTTAATAAAAGCTAGTAATGTCAACAAGTTAATATCAGAAATTCGCCCTACTGTCACTATGTAATGTTTGTATATAATTTATCTTTAGATTATAATCTAAATTCCACAACATGAAGTAGATTGAGTGGCAATAAAACAGAATTAAAAATAATTTATCTAATTAATTAAATAATTTATTTATAGTATGTAATCAATGAACCTAATATAATTATATTTTCCTTTCTCTAAAAAATGGATATTCTTGTATTGGTTCCGATATTTGTGCAGTCAGTTGCTTTTCAGGTTGTATATAATTCGTATAAACACAAGCCCAACTCGAATTTCTTGGCAAGCTTAGGAAAGCATTTATTTACATTTATAATCATGTTCTTTTTAAAAAAGAAGAAGCAGAAAAAACAGACAGAGATTTTTATTGTCACTATGATATATGAAGGTCAAACTATACTGTTATGGGTATTTACAAACTATATATCATTTGTAGTTCAGACAGTGTGTATACAAACGAAATTAGTATTTCTTGCTGTATTATCAATTACTATGCTTAAAAAAAAATTTAGCATTGTTCAGTATTTCGGCCAGGGTTTGATACTTGCAGGGGTTTTGATACCAGCTGTTGGAGCCACGAATAACAAAGAAAATACGTTGTTTGGAATATGTGGAATTGTACTTTCGGGCTTTTGTTCATCTTTTGGGGCGGTGTTCTTTGAGAAATTCATAAGGTCATCTATCAATCACTTTTATAGTTATATGTTTGTATTTTCTGGATATGGCGTTTTAATTGGCATTATACTGAGCACCGGTGAGATTTTATGGAGGGGTAAGGGAATCATGATATATTTACGGGAGCCATTATTATATGTTTTGATGTTGATGGGGACACTTCAAGGGACGCTAATTTCTTATTTGTCAACTAAGATTTGTCCAGTTAAGAGAATATTTTATTTGATTATAATAGGCAGTCTTTCAGGAATAGTATCGGATAAAATAGTGGGAAGACCAACAAAATGGCAAAGCTTAGTTTCCTTATTGTTAGTGAATATAGGAACCATTTGTTATGAACATCATAATGTGAAAAAATTGCTTAACAAAAAAAAAGAAAAACCAACTGCAATATAAAGTAATAAATAAGTAGTTAAAAATGTTTTCTTGGCTTAAAAAATAACTTTTGGAAAATTTTTAATAATAATTATAATACAGATACAGATTTTATGAAATTACGAAAAAATACACGGTTATTTTCTTAGAAAAAGACGTTTTTGATGAAATCACCATCATAATTAGAGTCTTTTTTTGATTGAAGCTACTTTATTTTAGCAGTAAAATGTCATATCAAATAAATATAGATTGGAATTTTGGTTTATTAAATTATATATAATAAGAATAACCAACTGTAAATAAACAAAAACATTTTCAACTTTAGCCCAGATATATTTTGTATGGTAAGAAAGCTTTATTCTGAACAAAAAATGCAAAACAAAAGTGAAATAAAACTTATAAATATTTCGGGTGATATACCAAAATGATCTGGAGTTTTTTTAGACAATAATTACCAGAAGGAATGATAAAAAAACTTATTTGGCTGAAATATATGATAAAAAAGTGTATGAATAAAAATTTGAGGCAAAATGACATCGTAAAATGTCAAGGATACAACGTAATTGACAAATTATTTGACACAAAATTTCATTGACAAAATCTTTTTGAATTGAATTTTCATCATAAAATTTTTATAGTTAAAAATTTCTGTAAAACTATTTTGGACTACTTTTTTTTTGAAAAATGCAATAACAAAATGTCAAAAGCGCTGTTTTAAAAAACCACACGTTTAAAAAAAAGAAAAAAAAATAGATTAAGAAAAACAGTCAATATCTTTGCAGCTCGAATTAACGTAGTTTAAATGCATACAATATATCCTATTGCAGTTTACAAAATTGTATTTTTTTTAATTAAAACTACACTTATAATTTTAATCTTTTGATAAAATTATGTTAGAATGCCAATTTTGATTTTTTCGGTTAGTAACTGCAATTATGGTATGAAAAAATATTTATCCTTTAATACCTTTTTTTTATGCCCAGGACATTACATTTGTGAACATTTTTTCCATGAAATTTCACCAAGAAATTTTGCCGTTGACATTTTGTACGTGTATTTTTTTCATGGTCAACGAATGTGTACAATAAATTTAGAACCAGAAATTTGCCAATTCGATTTCGACAAGCACATATTTTCCAGGAAATTTTGTCGGGGAAATAATTAAATGACATTTTGGATTAAAATTAAGAACGAATTTTTTCAGTCGTAATATTTTAGAGCTAGAAATTTTTTTGCGCAAAATTTTTTAACAACAATTGTAATGATCTAAGTGGCTTTTTTTAGTAGTTTAAAGTTATATGTAACGATTTGAACATTTATTATCAAGCGTTTTTTGTATTGTAAAACGCCTTTTTAATTTAAAATTGTATTATTAGAAAAACATAAAAGTTTAAGATATAGCTAGACCTTCTTAAGACTTTTAAATATTATGTCAAATGGTAATATATTTTTTATATGCGAGTTGGTGTTATTTACGCAATAATGTTGAATTTAACTAAAAACTGAAATTAAAACTAAAGGCAAAGGCGGATTTAAAGGAAAAAAGGACAGTAGGCGCTGGCCAAATAGTCCCCGGCGTCTTTGGAGTGGCGTAGCCAGGATTTTTTTTTTCGCCCAGGGCTAGTCAATGTTTTTTTAATTTTTGGCCCTAAAAACACGATTTAAAATGACAAAAATCATAATTTTTTTTTATGAAAATTTTCATTTTTAAATTTTTTTATATTAGGTTTTTTTGTCAAAAAAATCTCTGCACAAAAAAAAACCCCTAAAATTCAGGCGCAAAAAATTTTATGAGAGGGGGGATTAAACCCCCAAACCTTCCCCCCTGGATACGCTACTGCGTCTTTGGGTCCCTCATTTTTCACGGAATAAAAAATAAAACTATGCTTTTGCACATTTGTGAATTTAAAAGAATTTTCATATGATATTTAACTCTCTCATCTGTTAATTTAGAGTATGTTCGATTTTAAAGCCTTTTTTAAATCGGTGCCTCTCAAATTCACAATCTTAGATCGGTCTCTGACTAGAGATCTAACATTTAAAAAAGTATTCAATCCTCAAAAATAAAAACAAAGTTTTGAAACGTAGAAATACCAAAAACTTCATGTAAAATTATCTTTGTAATTTTTTAGGTAGCCATAACGCATGTACACAATTTTAAGTAAAAAATCGTGGTGCTGAGGTTTTCGGGTTTTAATATAAAGATATTACGTAGTAAATGCCATTTATATGCAATAAGAAAAAGCTCGTCAAATGCAGTAGACACTATTTTTGTACCGTTTAAATACCACAAATAGGGCTTAAAAATTGTCGGCCATCCTTGATTTATATTTTTTTAACAATAATTTATAAAAAAATTGTCTCCGGGGAATTTCCATGAGCAATTTTTGGCATATTTTGCGCTCTCAACTAGGCACAGGAAATCTTTAAATGGCAGAGGTTCGTACTTTTTTACTCCTTTTGCTGTTTATGCTTATGACTTGTCACAGTGGCGTATCCAGGATTTTTTTACGGGGGAGGGGGGGTTTATGTAATTTTTTTATAGCGTTTAGAAATCCGAATCCTAAAACTTGAATCAAAAACGCATAAAGAAAAATAGACTACCAAATTCATGTTAAATTTTTATATTTTTTTATGTTTCTTGATTTTTTTTGGTGGTTTTTCTTGTTTTTCACTTCTTGCGTGCTGTAATATTTATGGTATTTTGTGACAATGACACTTTCGATCGCGTGCAAAGCAGTAGTATATAATATTTAAGCACGGATCGTCTCCTACAATTTGTAACAACTGGTTTTTGTAAAACAAAATCTCTCGATGCACTCGTACGCGCAATAAATTTAAAACAATCCAGGGTCAAGCAATAAGCTAATTCATATATTGTTTTACGACATTGACATGCAGGAACAATAACAAAAAAAAATCATATAATTTTAAATGTTTTGTTATACAATATAAATGCAGCGGTGAATTTTGTACAACGAAAGTCAACGAAAAGCATAATTTAGTCCAAATTAGTGTAGAAAAATATATTAAAACGTCAAAGCTATGTTAACAGCTGCTGTCAAAACAGGGCCGCCATGCATAAATACAAAGTTGGTTATAAAGGCTCGTATACGATTTTTTTCAATTAGTTTTATAAGTTTTTTTTGATATGGTAAAATTTTTGCTGAGGCTTGGTATGCAAAAAACAACATACTCAAACCATAGTTACCGTAATAGTATGATATCATGGCTGTTTTACTATACAATTTTTCAACTTGAGATAAAATTTTAAAATTTAGTTTCAGGCTTTTTAGTGATATTCGAATACATATAAAGCGGTTCTACATTGCACTTATACATTTTTAGAACATCCACTTTCATATTAATATATGAAAATACATTTTTACTAGGTACGTTAAGCCCTTAAGATGCTTTTATAATAGTTATCGACTAATACAAAAAACATGCTAGACAACTAAAATTGCACTAATATAGACACACAAAAAAATGCACATATAAAAATATCAAAGTTCTTTAATACAAAAACAAAACTTGTTATAAATTTTCAAGTATGTACGGAGCTTTTAATATTCATACTTTACTTTTTATAACATTCGTATCATAAAAGACTATATTCTGATATACAATCAAAATGCAAACCTCGATTTTTTTGTTGAAATTTGATGCAATATCATAGAAAAACCTACCATCTACAACTAAACAATAATGGATTTCCTACTTGTTTTACAGCAATTTTATCCTCATATATATAAAATGACAATTGAAATGCAACTAACATACAAAAAAAGCCTTGTACATAATTGTTTTTATATAAAGTCTGTAAGCAAAAAATTTATAATACAATTTAAATAAAAAAAAATTAGACGGAGCAATATAAAAAACAAATATTAGCTGTGATTTTTCATTTTGCTGGTATATTGACTTCAATGAAGCGAAGATGACATCAAAACATATAAATCATATGTTGCCAGTATATAGAAAACATAACATTTTTTGATAACGAGTACCCGCAGATTTTACGCTTTTAGCGTTAGAAAAAGTAGTTACCAGCATATTCAGAATGACTTATAGTATTTTAAAAGGCATCAAATTCTCGTTAAGATATTTCATAGTCTCTACGCACCTGCAGACAAAAAACTATTTCAAAATTCTTATTGATCTGTACAAAACACGGTAAAATAAATGTGAATACTACTTTTTTTTATATTATTACAACCTTTACGGTAACGCATCGAACCTGTAGAAACAGAGTAGCTCTGTCAAGGCGTAAAACATTTGTACAAAAAAGCATATCAATGAAAATTTTCCCGCTTTATATTAAACGTGTGTAACATAACTACATACAAAATACATAGAATCAGTTTTAAAGTATTTTATAAATATTTGTATTAAATCAGAATATATTACGGGCTGCATTGAGCACTGGCTTTTCTTGACTTGTTACATACAACAAAAAAGAAACAAGTGTGTTTTGATGATAGGTATTTAAAATGCTTTTAATTTTTTTCCGATTTTACTATAGAAAACCACGATAAAATACTTACCTGCTTTAATACGAAGATGCCTATGTGCAACACTTGTCGGTAGATATTCTGCAACAATTTGAATACCCACTGTTTACAAATTCATTTTATTTGTTGTGTTCAAATAATAATACGCAACATAAATAGTTATATTTATATTGGGGACTTGCGTTTACAAACAAACAAATAAACTATACCAATATTTAAATTGTTTTCTTGTTATAAAATATATAAGATTGCAATTGCTCGAAGTAATTTTGTGCAGTAATATGCATCTTAATGACAATTATACAGACTTGTGCTACTAAGAGTAACTAGAATACCTATGTGTTTCTTTGACCGTTTGCGTGTGTTTCGGGTAGGTTTATAGTTATGTATAATATGAAATTTGCTTTTTTAAGTATATAGGGCATAAAACTGACTAGTAAATGTAAATGCCTAGGGAATTGTATTACAACTCAGCTAGGTTTTAAGTTCTTCGGTTACAAATTTGTAGACAGGTATATAAGGCGCTATTGTGACTGTTTGTTTAAAAGTGCATATTTTTTGCATACTTCTAAATCCTGTTCTATATTTTTTTAAACATGCATACTATGTTTCTATAACGTGCAAAAATTGAAACATGTACAATGCAAGGTGCATATAAAATGTAACGTGCGCAAAAAATTTTTTCTGCAACACTAATATATACTACATCACATCTACTATTTTTTGTAGATCAACAGTTATAAACGCTGTTAAACAAAAAGATTTTATTTTAAAATGTACATGTAAGTTTAGAACATTGCATTACAACATAATCAATCGCAATATTTTTTCCTAAGCAACATTATGAATCTTTAACTTTTTTGAAAAACAAAACAATGCGTCAAAATTGTAGTTGCTTTCAATCTGTAGCTCTAAAGGTATTTCCTCTTTGATAATTGTAGGAACCTGCTGTTTTTTTCTTTGCGTACGTCTTGATATCCTCAAATCGAAAACTTTTGTTTCTGTAAAAAAAATATTAAAAACGTACCCCAACAAATTAAACCCTTAAAATAATTTGATGCGTATTTTTTAACATTTTAAAATAATTACTAAAAAGTATTGTCACTAAAATCTTACCAAAAAAAATATTACCCCTTAAATCAGGGAAGCTTTTATTTTTTACGGGGGAAAGGGGGGTAGAACCCCTCCCCCCCCCTGGATACGCCACTGACTCGCCATAATATAATATAATGGGTCTGATTTTACTTTGGCCCATGGGTTATTTGTATACCCAAAGGTTTGAAAAATTATGGGAAGGCGCGTACCGAGGGAGCGGAATGAAGGGGGGCTTTGCCTCTCCTTCAGAAAATTTTTTAAGCTTGAAATTAAGGGGTTTTTTTAGTAGGGCAGAGATTTTTTTCATTTTAAGAATCCAAAAAAAAATTCCAACCCTTTAAACATCGAAAAACAAGATTTCTAAGCGTAACTGTTTTAAAAAACACTGACTAACCCCTGGCATAAAAATTTCTGGGTACGCCACTGCCCATGGGTAACCCACGGGGTTTAAAAAATACATATTAAAATAAAAAACACCCATGGGTCGCAACAACTCAGGGGTATCTAATATGGTATGGCTATGTTATGGGATATGTTTTTTCTTTTTCCCCCATTATGGCCATTATGTTTAAATATGGTAAGCCGAAAAATATTCTAAAGTGCGCATCGAAATTGTTAATATGTAACTTTCTACGATTTACGACTGACAAATGTATATATTTGCAGAGTTTGGTTGTGCTTTCCAGTTGTAAGTACATGTGAAAATTACATATATCATATATGACAACCCCATCGGTATGATCAAATATTTAAATTATGCCGCTTTGTGCTTTGTTAGGTATTTAAACATTTTAAACATCATGATCAAGTCAATTTAATGTGATAAATATACAAATGTCTTATAAACCCTAAATCTTATTTCTTATCGATCTTAAGCATATATTATATCCTAGGGGAGAGTCATTTTCGCACCAAATTTTGCGATAAATCTTATTGGACTATATTATACAGTACAATAAGAGATACTTATACATAAATCGCATTAATTTACAAATGATGAGGTTTTCTACTTATTTAAATGAAAAATCGTGTATTTTACAATTCACTAGTTAGTTATCTTTATATAATGATTCTAATAAATAAGTAAATATGTAAATGTTTATATATAATGTATAATGCGCGTAAAATAAAACATAGAATATGATATTGTTACACTCCTAATTATGACAACATATTTTTACAGATTCTTATATTCTAGGAAATTAGCAAACGATTGTTAAAGACTACAAATACAGATACATGATCGTAAATATTTATTAAAATAACGGTTTATGTATTAGTTTACAGTTTTGACTTAGGACTTGTTTTATCGCCAACAAATATTATATGGAAAGAATTGTCCCATTATGGCCATATATGGTACGAAGTCATATAGTTTCAAACCCCCCGAAACCCTTACAGATCATGTACTGAATACATCCATCTTCGTCGCTGAATTTCAGACCCGCTTCTTCTACTAATGATTTCCAAAAACTCTTTTGGATATACCGATTGGTTTTTTTATTAAGAGCTTGTGCTGTTTCGGTGCCCCCTTTCAATTTTAGAACATCATTTATGCCCCATAATCGCAAGGGGCGTAAACGTTTTCCACAATTTAAACGGGGGCACCTTCACAGCACAAGCTCCTTGTATGATAGGAATTTTTAACGTAAATCTACTCTGTTTTGTGTCATCACCAATTTTCATATATTTTCTATGCAGTCATAATGATTCTTTCATTTATATGGAGGTGATAAATTTAGTTAAATCCATGGGATATAAAATCTTATGGGTCGTTCATGGTAATAAAAAAACCAAATTAAATTTTCACCCATAGGTATTTTTAAATACAATTTTTTTTAAAAATATCCCACGGTGAAAAAAACCAACCATGGTTAAAACAATGCGCCTGATTTATGAGAAACTATACCCATGGGGTACAAAAAAATAAACTACTAATATAATTTTGTGTTTTTTTTATTTATGATTTTTGTAAGACTGAAACTTTTTTAAATTTTGGCTACCGTTTATTGCGTACCTAGTAGGGTAGGGGGATGTACCCCCCCCCCCAATTTTTTTTTGTACGCCTACATTAGAAAGAGGTTTTTTTTTTGTGCTGAGATTTTTGTGATAAAATCATATAAATACAACAATTTTTTCTGAATTGTTTTAAGAAAAAATACAAGCTTAAAACAGGCAAAAGATAAAATATAAAATTTTAAGCCCTAATTTTTAGAAAAACAATGACTAACCCCTACCCTAAAAATTTCTGGGTATGCCTCTGGCTTCAGATTTGCATCCCTTAAAGTTATAGGATCCTTTTATTTTGTTTTTTCAATAAAAAAAGTTATAACGATAAAACACTAAAATGTGCTACCGTTAGATATTTGGTACAATATAGTTTTTTTTATATTGCAATTTTTACAAAAGATTTATCGTTTTTAAAACGCGATCTTAATACAAAATTAATCGTAAAATGCGATGGTCTCGCCATCCATGCAATGACAAACAATCTTAGGGACTTTCGATTGCATTCCCTAATAAACAATATATAATTTAACGCCCTTAAAATTTAAAAAAATAAAATTTTGCTCTTTTATAGCAAAATTGATTCTGATTGACGTACAATTTATATGCGCTCTTTATTGGATAGTTTTTTACATTGGCAATAAATTAAATAGTAAAACAATAAATAAATCTATTTTGTCAAAAATTTTATTTGCTTTTTATAAAATTCCCGTCTTTGAAGCGATATATAGCCTTAAAAAAAGACCGAGCTAAAAATAAATAGTTTTTTAATTCATAATTCCACAAAAATAATCTAAATTACCGTCTATAATTTTTTGATTTTACTATCTATAAAAAAAAGAAGACGAAAGTTATCATTACACAAAAACAAATAAATTACTAAATGCAATATTAATATATTTATGTTAAAAGAAAAATGGTAATAAATCATAATAAAATTTTTGCAACGATAAAGACAGGTAATAGAAAACAAAAATAAAGAGAAAACATTTTACTAAGATTTCATATTAAATTGAACCTATATAACTTTATACCCGCCACTTTCTGAAAAGGTTTTTTTTTTGTTAAGGTCTGCTTACATTTAAGGTTAAACGCCTTATATCAGAATATTATTTGCCTTGTTCTTTGTAAAATCTATTCACGGTTAAACTGATTTTATCGCTGTTATCAATATTTATTGAAATGCTAAAATTAGTAAAGACACAGAAAATGAGCGTTTAAAAGTAATATTAAGCTTTAATACAATTTATTGATGCAGAAAAAAGTGTTCGTGTGTTACAAATATATTTATATATTAAAACAATAATAATACCTAAAACTTATAAATACACAAATCAAAAGCGAAATAATTTTGATTTTTCAGACGTTTTATTCTTTTTTTAAATTTTTTTTCTAGCGTACAGCATGCGCGGTTTTATTTTATATGATATATTTAAGCCTTTTAAAGAACCAAAAGAGTTTTTTTTTCTTACACGTCAATGCAAGGTACGAATGTTTTACGTACTAGGCATAAAAAATAAGTTGTATGTGCGAAAATTACAATTGACTCTACAAATAGTGAAATTTTAAAATAATTAACTTTTTATATTGTAGTTAGATGACGTTTTGAATACATTTTTATTGTCTGAATGGGTAAAATATTTGCGCGATAACGATTTATACCTTAATATCATGCGATTATTTAGAGGATCTGTATCGAAGGCTAATAAACAGGATTTGTAATCCTTTTCTCTGAAGTTCTTTGCGACCTCAGTTTTTATAAAGAGTTGTATTTTTGGGGTAGTTTTTTTTTTTAATCATAAAGACTAGAATGTACTTTATATATAAAAAACCATTAAAGAAATTATTCTTATGTAAAATTTATTAAATTTATATTTGCTCGCAAACAAATGTAAACAATGCTCAATTTTTCTAGCTATGGGTCTACTTTTTATTATATCACATAGTACACAAGTTTTTTTTTACTAATTACTAATTTTTTAGATATCAAATTAGACTTTCATTTTCAATAAATGACCTTATAACTTAGCATGTAACTTTCTACCCAAATCGCAAAAAAAAAATCTAAAATTTTTTTATTGTGCCGGCAAAAATCTTACGTAAAATTTATTTACAAAATAAAATGATTGGATAGAAAATATAAGCACTGATTGAGATTTGCGTAATCTATATATTTTTTGCGTGTTTTCATCTGTTTTTGTTATTATATTGCAGATTTAAAATTCATGCACAAAATAGTATATCAATATGTAAAATATATTTTTTTGTATGTTTATTCTGTTTTTATTGTATTAACTTTTAGATCAGGCGGTTTTTGCATTTTTTTTCATTATCCTGGATATTTTTATTATAATTTACATTCAATTATACTTTATCTCTATCGTATACATATCTGAGCGTATAATTTTATTTCACCTTTAATTTTCTTTTAAACTGTATTCCAACAGGTTGAGTTTTACTTTTACCATTTTTATTTTTAGACTGTATTTTTGCAATACTGTAAAATAACTTTCTTAATATATAATTTATACTTTTCAACATTTTTTCTCATACTTGGAAACCTAAAAACTTTTTACAAAAAGGCGTGAATCTATGTAATAGCAACTAATAAACATCGACCAATACAAATTAAAAATATAGAATTAATGCATGACAAATAACCCCACTATAAGGCTTTCTCGATACCAAAAAGAAAACAATATTTCGCCATTGAAACAATTTTTTTTTGTGTCTGGCATTGCTTGAAATCGCATTTTGAAAAAGGATTCGTGTGCACTGGCAATATTTTAGTTACATGACTGGTGTCTCGTATAACGCATATATATAAAAAACTGTAAACTATAATGCCTGGAACCTTAAACCAAAAAATCGCGACTTTTCTTTATATTCTTTTATTTTTGTGATCTTTACTAATGATACTCTTTTTTTGTATAATTAAAAAAAGGCCAAATGTAGATATATTTTATAGTGTAAAAACAAGAAATAGAAACAAGCACTGACGTTGATATACCTCACCTCTAAATAAATTTTCTGTAATAAATATAACACAGGCATCTTCAACATATAAGAAAAGTAAATTTACAAAATGGTACAAAGTTCCTTTTTTCTCCGAACTTTTAAAATGTAAATAAACAGCGTTGCAATCAGGCACGTAGCCAGAAATCAAAATTTGAAAAAAGAGGGGCTCCAACCCTATTTTTTGATAAAAAAAAGGGGGCTTTTTACACAAAAAAAAACTAATCAAAAGAAGTAAGACTTATTTCTCCTAACATAGAAGTTTCATTGGAACAAACAAAACGAATATATATTTTTAAATGATTTACAACCATATAAAGTACAAAAAATTGTAAAAAGGGGGCCCCCTAGGTCGCCCCTCCCCCTTCCTACAGGCCTGGTTGCAATTGCAAGTTACACAAAACATTGATTTATAAAAACATTTAGTGTTAAGTTGTGAATTGGGTCTTTGCTGTTTTTTTTGCATATGTCGATCTAAAACAAAATTACAACATAACCATTTCAGTCAAAATGTCTCAATTTTCAGTTCAGTAAAAATTAATCGGATGAAATATAATAAAAAAAATACAAAAATTGTGTTGTACTTAAATTTGTTTCTGCTCATGCCAAATAAAATCCTAAAAATACAAAATACATAAAAATGCTTAGATTTGCATACTGTACGGGATTTTATATCATTACTTTACTTAATATTTATTTATATATATATATTTTGCAAGCAATAAGGCTTTTATCAATGCAGTATTGCTTTTATCATGATATAAGAAACTAACAAAAGAAAAAAAATAGTTTGTATATAAATAATGTTTAATAATAGAGACAATACAATTTTAAGAAACCTAAAGTAGATTTGTTATCTTGCATAAAAAAAGACTATTAAAACGTAAATAACGAAATACTAAGGGATATTGTATGTAGTAAACCATCCTTATTTTATAGCTAGGCTTTTTTATTATAAAATCCAAAACTTAACATTTATTCTTATTAGTTTTTTGCAACAAAAGAATGGCAGAATGTTCTAATATTTAGTTTTATGTACTTGTAATATAAAAAATGCTATTTTTAAATATAATGACACAATCTTATTCATAAGTGCTATGATTATTACAGTAATATATAAGGAAAAAAAATTTCTACTGTAAATATAAAATTATAACTGCCCTATATATTTAATTGGCACTTTAGTTTTTAAATTAGAAAAATGTAAATATTTAGTATAATCCGAACGATATAAAAACACGAAGTACTTATTTGTATATCTATAATGGGTAGGACTATACTCTTATACAAAAACGAAAACAGACCCCCTGCGTGAAAACGGCTAGAAAGACAAAAAAACATGTTGAAAAATTATATTCATAAAAAACAAAGATACAATGGAAAAAAAAGAGACAAAAAAAAAAGTTCTAAACTGAATTGCCAAGCGGTTATAGTACAAGTTATGGTTAGTTGAAAAGACAAACGAAAAATATATAAAAAGTGACAATTAGGCATCATAATCGTAAATGTTATTTTAAAATGTATTTAATTTCACTAATTTATAGAAGTTTTTTAGATTCTTTTTTTTTCGCTAAATAAAAGTGTCTGGGGACGAAACCAGCTCCATTTTTTTTGTTTCACTTTTCGAGTTTACGTGCAGCCATCTAAGATAGCATGTGTAAGTCGTTTCTATTTAATTACCATATACTATGTGTATTAAATATAATTATTTCTTTATTTTTCATATAGGCGGACTTCCTTTTCTTTCTATCCAAGTTTGTGCCGCTTTGTCTCTATAAATGATGTAAAAACTTAAAGGGTTATCATCGTGTTTACAATGTGCTGCAAATAAAGAGACACGCTTTTACACTTACTATTTGGTCTTGCAGTAAACTAGTTTTAATTTGGTAAGCACTGTGCTTTCTTTAAGTATAAAATATTTTTTAAAGAGGGGACAAAAATATTTGGACAAAAAAATAAACAAAAAAAACTATATATTCTTCTATTGAAAAAAATTTATTTAAACCTATAAACTACCTTTTAAAACAACAATTTTGAAATAAATTGTGCTTTTTATGCCAATATATTAGCAAAAGAAACTTTTTATTTTACTTTTCTATACCAGAGTTCAAACTTTTAATATATAACCCCTACAATAATAATTTGATTTTAAAATCGCAAATATGCAAAAAAATATGCAAAAAAAATTTAATGAGCATAATATGCCCAGATGGTCTTTGAGTCAGACAGCAATAGTATCTTGTTTGCAGTCCGGGCAGAAAAATTTGTAAAAAATAGATCTTTATTGCGTTTATCTTGTTTAAAGTACATAAACTATAAATGACTATATTTTTACGTAAATTATCAAGGTTCATGCCATCTATGTATAAAAAGAAAAAAATAATATAAAAAAGGTTTTTGTAATCAGATGAAATTGTTCTTCTCTTTTTTAATTTGTTTCTACTATAGTGCAATTTTAACAAAAAACCTTTTTTTTTGTAATTAAGCACGTATAAAAAGAAGCTAAAAAAATATTTTAAAGACGTAAAAAGCATCTGTGTCTAACCCCAGAACTTTTTTTATTATTTATAGCCTAAAATTTGAAAAAGGGTATTACTCATATAGTTAAATTATGGTTAAACCAGATTCACAACATACACTTATATACTTTATTAAATATACTAGTACGCAAAGAGCTGAAAGAAAGCAATTTTAAAACAAAATAACAAAAAAAAATCGCATGAATCATTAATCGACACAAACTACATATATACAAGTAGAGAACCAAAAAAAAATCCCCGTCGGGCCCTTATTTTACAATAAAAAACATGTTTTGTTTGTATATTAGTTTTTAAGATTGTTCTTACAAGATAGTTGTGCGAAATTTTTGATTTTTGTGGTATCATATAATACGCGTCATATTTTTTTTTTATTAAAGAAATAAAAATAAAACATAATATTAGTAGTTTTATCATCGAACAAAAATCTGTTTTTGAGCTGCAAAAGGTTGATGTGATTGTAAAATAAACATTTTTAGTTAATAAGCCAAGTAAATTATAAGATTTTAAAAAAATTATTGTTTTTATATTTATTAAAAATTCATTGTTACCTATTCTTTTACTTTCGTAAATGTTTAACCGTTTATATGAAGCCGTTTTACATTTTTACCATAAATATTTTTTCTTTTTTTACAGCCCATCTAAAAATTAAACTACTTTTAACACGAACTGACGAAAAAATTACTGAAATTGCAGTCAACCAGCTAAATAACTTTAAACTCTGCAATTTTCTTTCGTTGTACCGGACTTAAAAAAGCATATCTAAGAACAAGTGCAATTTTGGGCTTAAAACCATTTTTTAAAATGTAGTATTTTATGAAAAAACATGACCTAAAAATTTGCGTAGAAAAATTATACAAATAAAAACAAGGACAGGTTCAAGTTAAGTTCTACGCAATAATTCTAATCAACATTGAGACAATTATAATTTTGAAAAAAATGCTACAGTAATAAAAAAAATATAAAAATATATAGTTCTACACAGAAAAACATTTTTTGATTTTGAAAACAGAAAATAGCACTTTATAACAGATATAGTAGTTTTTTATATAAAAATCTGCAGTTAAATATATCTTTCTGTCAATTTATAGTCTCTTTTTTTATAAAATTAAAACTAGTAATGAATGTTTTTGCGCAAAAAAAACACAAGCGAAACCACATTACCAGTTTAATTTATGTAATTTTATTTCTTCGTAGACAGATTTACTATAATATCTTTAAAAAATTTTTTTTTGTGCAATTTTGTGGTAAAAAGGGTTAATAAGCTACTGTATAAACTTTTTATATAATGCATATTTTAAACGCAAAAAATAAAAGTTATAAATTATGATGTGTATTTTTTGCACATATAGGTAAGCACTGACAACATATAGGTAATATCATGAGTGTTAGATATAGGTATTTATGTTTTTTGCATACCCCTAGGTAGGCTTGCCATGTAATTTACCTATTTTTAAGAGTCTTATTTAACGGATAAAAATAATAACCCATGATTTTCTAACTGTCTACCATGTGGATATGCTAGAGATAAATAATTAACTAATCCTATGGGTAGTAAAAAAACAACAAATTACTTTTAACCTTAGATACCAATCTGTACCTATAGGCTAGAATGGAACCCGAACCCGACCAGCCTTTTGATCCGACCCGACCCGAAACCCGAAGTTTACTGGGGTTTAACTCGACCGATCAGTCCGTTCTATACCGGTTCTGTAGTAATACTGTCTTTCGGTTTTTTTTTTTTTTTTTGTTTACTTGTGTTGAGTTGTACTTAATTCTTTTTTTTTTATATTTATAGAAATATAAAAATACAAAAAGATGTTATTAATATTTAAAGATATATAAAAATTCAAAAAGATGCCGTTAATATTTATGGTGTATTTTGAGTTAAAGTAATACTATTTATTAAAACACAAATGTCTTGATTTTTAAAAAAAAATAATAGAGCTTACAAAAAAAGGGTGTTTGTAAATATTTGCGCAGATGACATGCGCAAGTTAGTACAATAGCTTTACTGCTGTGTTTTTTAGACTTTAATATACAAAACTCCATTTAGGAAAAGCAGCCCTTTTCTAAGGATATACTTTTTAATTTCTGTATGTTTGGCTGTGACAAATTTTTTATACAATATATCGCACTTTTTTCTTAAACAAAATCGCAATACTTATTCGTTGTAATTTTATTTAGCAAAATTTTATACATTTTTTATACAAACTCGTTTAATTAGATTTTTATTTTTTAAAACGCTAGAAAACCTAAATTCACAAAGTAAAAATGATAGATTTTACATTTGTTAGAAAAACAATTCGTTTTTTGACTCTGCAAGCGTATTTTAACGATGCAAAGTTTCTTTTCTTCACAATGTAGTAAAAACGTTTTTGAAAATTCAAACTGTTTAATCTGCTATAAATATACAATATAAAGGCGTAAAAAAATTTGAAAAGAGGATAAAAAGAAGCAGCGTTTGATTTTTGGCTGCTAAAATATCATGATTAATAGAAAAAAAAATTGGCCGTGTTAGAATTTTTTCCATTGGAGATTTATATCTCAAATAACTCTTCACGAGACAATTTTACCTATATGTGACAAATGCAAAAACGTCTTATAAATTCTATTAACGAGTAATTAATCGGTTTTCCGCCAATTTTTTTTGAAACAGCTGCACCTTTAAAAAATTAATTTAACATAATTGTTATAACGAAAATTTTATTTTTTTCTAAAACCTGATAGTTGTATTTTTTTACATCAGTTTGGTCTAACTTACTCATCTTTTGGTTATTTAATATTTACTTTCCATTTTACAATTTGTCGCCTATATGTGACATTGGCATTTTTAAAATAGAATTGTTGTCTTGTCTCGTGAAGAGGTAAAAGGTAAAAAATTCCCATTGGTAAAAATATGACCATTGGAATTTTTTTAATGTATTATATAAATTTTTTTATGGAAAGATTTTTTCCCATTAAATATTTGTACGACCAAGGAAAGCAGTGGCGTACCCAGAGGCAGGGGGGGGGGAGGGTACGTACCCACCCTAGGAAAATAATTCCGCCTGATTATAAGCGATGTCTTTTTTTGTGCAGAGATTTTCTTGATAAAAATTCTAATAAACAAAAATTTTACAATAGAAAATTCAAAACAAAAATAATTAGATTTTGCACTTCAGGAATCGTGTTTTTAGTTCCATTTCTTAAAACACTGACTAGCCCCTGTCCAGAAAAATTCCTGGGTACGCCTCTGAAGGGAAGCTCTCATCGGCATTTGTTTCTCCATTGACAATTTATTATAAAAGTTTTCTATACACGCGTTTTATAAAAAGGCTTTAATACAAAACTGTATATTTGTTCGTAAAAATAAGGAGTAATCAAGAGTTAACTACCTAAAAAAATATTGATCTAAATTTGTATATACGGGGCAAAAATTTACTACGCGTATACATACAGAATATGTTAGAGTTTTGTACAACATGAATAGTGTTTTTGTTTGTGCACGATGACTTAATTTTTAAATTTACAATTTAGAAGAAATTTTTAAGGGCTTCATTTACATTAATAATATTAACTAACGGAAAATTGATGAAGGCATGCCAAAATATTACAAAAACCTACAAGACTAGGTTATAATATTTTTTGTAGATGAACTAATTTTTGTATGCTTTTTCTAAAAAAAATGTTTTATTACATTTTAGATCTTAAAAAACAGCAAATGAATATAAAGTTGTTAGTGAGTGTTACAAGAAGGTGTAAAACCATTGAAGTATTTAAATAAAGCATTTTTTGTATTACGCACATTGTAATAACATTTTTGTAGGATTTAAGCGATTGTCACGATTTTTATGGAATGAATTTTATACATATGGGTTTTCGAAATTTGTATAAATGAACCAAAAGATAAATGCTTTTTGTTTCGAATTGCAATACTTTTTTCTTTAAGCCCATTGACCGTACCTGCAGATTAAACAAAAAGTATGCTTAGCATTACAATGTGCCAGTATAAGTAAAAAAAATATAAAAACGCAGAAAGTGAATGATCTAAAAACGCTCACGTTGTAATAATCTATATTGATTATGCAAGTGCAAAAACACGTTGTTTTTTGCTTTTAACATGCGGGGAAGGATTATGCGCACAGTAAAACAGGCACAAAAAAATACATTTATTTGTTAGGGTATATTCTAGACTAAAATCTATTGTGTCTAGTATTGTAATTTTTCAGTTTTAGTACATGTTTTATTTTCATTGTTTTTAGATAGTCTTTATGCTGTCATACTAAAGGAACAAAAAGGTTCCACTATATATTAAATCGAATATTTGCAAAGAATGCTGTCTTACCCCTTTTAATTGTAACTGCAGCTATATATTTACAGTATAGTATGGTACAAGTATACATATCTATCTTTCTTATTGTCATTTGCGTATTCTAGGCTTTTGATCAGTTTTTTTTCGTATCTTTATCTTAGAAAATATTACGAAAGATTTTTATTTTATAAATAATCTTTAGCGACTCCCAATGAATAGAATATATAAAATTCTGTAAAAAAACTATTTTTTTTATATTATTTAATGTATACACAGCCATAAAAATGTATATATTTTTATTATAATATATAGTAAATTTTTTTGGTGTGTTTAATAGCAATTGTGTGGTTTTTTTATAGTTTGAAAAGCCTAAGAAAAGATGTAAAATTTGCAATTACAATGTTCCCTCGTATTTTTTTTGTAATCTTACATTTGCTGTATTAGTTAAAGAGGTCGTGTATTTTTTTTTACCTATAGGTATTTTTGTACCCTAAATATATAGGAGTGGGCATACCTATAGGTAAGGATTAGTTTTTACTAAAAAACTGTCTTTTTTTATCTAAAAGTACATTTCTTTACCTATAGGTATACATAATTTCCTGTCTTTTTTATTACCCATAGGTAAGGTTTATTATTCTTTGCTAATATACCCACAGGGTAGACCCTTAGGTAATGATTATCCTGTGTATTTTTTACCTATAGATAAGAACCTAAAAATCAAGGACATAACATGACAAGTCCACCTAACGGTAGAAAAAAACAAAAAAATTCTTAGGTAGCAAAACTATTTTTACCTATGGGTTATAGGCAGGCCTCTCTATTTTAGGAGGTCCGCCTACCTCTCCTAATTTTCCTTTTTTTAGGAGAAATCCGCGATTTCTTACAAAAAAAATTAGGCGGATTAGGAGAAATATTAGAAACTGAAATAAA